>VUQJ01045785.1:0-10174 GCA_015108635.1 Andinoacara biseriatus
TTAAAAGCGGAATAAACAGCCATGTTCTCTTTATCTGAAATGTCATTGTGAGTGCAAAGCTGAGTTTAGACATTCAGGATTAGATCTGTAAATGTTATATTAGCTGAATGCAGGTATGAATGAACAGGTGAGTTTGTCTCGGTGTGCTGTTGCATCATTTCTTACGGCCTACATCAGACTGTTATTAAAAACTTGCTCTTCTGCTGTACTTGTAAACACAGGTGTATTTTTGCTTTAGGTTCATTCGAGGGCAGCAATGGCCTGTTTCCATCGCTGCCAACTCAATGCTGGCAGGATCATATGTGACAGGAAAGTAGAGATAAGCAGCCAGCTGGCAGAAAATATAACAGTGCAGACTGTTTTTCTTTCTGTCCTCTTCTTATGGTTACAGGGTGACTCCCGTCACTCATATATGGAGTATAAACAAAAAGAGACAATAAGCACACATTAAACAAAGTTAAACCTGAATTTTTCTGATCTCTTTCCCCCATTTTTACTACACTAAACTTCAAAGTAATGCCGTAAACATAAAGTAGCTATAATTTCTTTAATAATCATGTAGCATTAGGATATAATGACAACCCTGACCAAAAGGATTAGTCTAAAATATTTGTGATCTGAGCCTGGGGTGGAGTCAGCTCCAGTAGCATGCACGTGGTGAACAGTGATCACAGTTTGTGTGACAGTTTTCACGCCAGTTAATTAAGTGGAGCTGACTGCACGAGAAAACAATATAGAGTGAGTCAAGTGTATGTTTTTTCTTTTTCTGAAACAAATATCCTGGTCTAGGGCTGGGCCATCATTTCACGATAATTCCAGTAAAAAAAATATTGCCCGGGAAAATAAATGATATCATAATATTCTAATTTCATGGCATAAATACGTCACTCCACCACGCAGCGGATTATGCTCACGTGGGTCATGCAACGTTGCCAACTTAGTGACTTTGTTGCTAGGCTTTTTCCCCCTAGCAACAAATGTAGCTAGTTTTTCCAGTGACGTCAGACAGTTCTGGAAACCTGAAATCCTCCGCTGTTGCCATGTTATGCTTTGGTGTCGCCGGACCACCAAGAGTACCTGGCTGTTGGGTTGTACCATAAGTCACATGACCTTAATAACGGAAGTGAGTCTTTTTCATGTGTTCGAGATGCAGCCGGTTTACACTGTATTGAGCAGGTGGACCCGTTGCTGTAATAAGTCGGTGCATATGTCTGTGGATTTACTGAGCTAGCAAGAAACTTTCTGACTGAATTTTCATTCAGTCTGTTTACATGTTTTGTTATTTGCACAGAGTACTGGCTGTACAGGAGTACACACAGCAGGCAGGAAGTACTTTGGTGAAGTCTACTTCACTGCAGACTGTTTTTTAAAGAATAAATCAGCCTTTTGCTGTTTTTGCTCAGTATCTTTTCTGTTTAAATTTTAATAGCATGTGAATGTTTTGTTATGGATGAAAAAAGCATTAATTTATTTGAGAAGCATTATTATTTAAATATGTTTATTTTTGAGCAATTTCTCATGTACATCTACAGCTGAATGTTTAAAAAAAAAGTGCCCATGTGACTCAAGTGCTTTTTTGTTTATACCTTTTGTATATCGCCATTCAGCTAAAAAATATCGTAATATTATTTTTGGTCCATATCGCCCAGCCCTATCACAGTGAGGTGGTGATGGGGTAGAGCAGTCTGTAGGCTGCAGTGTGTTGTTGAAGCTGTAGATCAGGGCAGGAACCGTGAACAGAGAACAGAAGGTTCTCTTTTGTTGGTAACAACATAAATGGTGCGCTACTTTTACGTGTTACTAGTAAAACGCAATTTCCACTTAAGGTATCAGTCTCTGCTCCTTCTGCTTTGTGCTAGGGCATGGGTGTCATACTCTGGCCCGCGGGCCAAATTTGGCCCGCCATGTAATTATATTTGGCCCCTGAAGCCATAACAAATAACAGTTGGAGCTGGCCCGCCATTATTATCCACAGTATTCCTGACTTTGCGCCATTACCCATAACTGATAGGAAGCCAGTGTTTTACTTCTGCTTGCACTGTTCTTTACAGGCGTTACACACTTGCGATTCATTTAAAAAACATTTTGACGCTGCAGTTTCTTTTACCTGGCGTAATGTCATTGCAAGGATGTTTTAAAAAGCAGCGAGGACAATTCAGTAACAGTGCCTCACCCGTCACTTCTCACTGACTGAGTAGATGACATAAAATTATGGCCCGAAGTTAGCTACATTATCAATTACCTTGTTTTTTTCGAAGGTGTTAATAAGCGAGGAATTACGTAATTATAAGAGCACCGAGGCATATAATCACCTTCAAAGCAATAAAATCGACAAAGTAATGCTGAACAAACATGGCAATTTTATTTTCCTTAAAGCAGCTGTAGAGCCGAGCCAGAGCATTGGCCAAGCTAAGCACTTAGCATCGGTCATGCTAAAGGAAAGTGGAGTGGTGGAGACAGTCAGCTGGTCCTGTATTACCAGATTAGGAAAATCGTGCAGTAATGGAGCTATTCTGTGGAAGGTATATCACTTATCTGGATATCAGAATGTTCCAATCACTGAAACAGAAACACTGGACTGGCCGAAGGCTGCGATCAGGGAGACATGCAGCTGTTAGCTTGCTAACTGCTACGTGATCACTTGTGGAAGCCGTGCATTGTTAAAGCTTTGTTTAGACTGTATAGTATTAAGCTTTGCTTGTTCCATATTCAGTTTTTAAGCAAAACTAGTTAAGATCCATAACAATCCATTCATTGTTATATCTGGAGGAAGATTTATTTCAATAAATATCAGGGTTGGGGAGGCATGCAAGTTGCAGACACTTAAATGTCAGTAATATATGCTGTTGACAGATGACGTCAGGCAGGAGTCTGGACTATGATGCTCACATATGACATTGTGATCTGTAAGAGTAGGGAGCAGGTAGAAGAGAACCTGGAGAGGGGGAGTTATGAGAAGGAGACAGGTGTGACAGTGACGCTGCAAAGAACAGAGGTAGTGAAGATGGATGACTTTAATAACCTGGTATCAAGCATCCAAAGCAAAGGATGGTGCACAATAGAGGTAAAGAAGAGAGTGCAGGCAGGGTGGAGCGAGTGGAGATGAGTGTCAGGGATGATTTGTGACAGAAGGATGGCAGCAAGAGTGAAAGGGAAGACTTCCAAGATGGCAGTGAGACCCGCTCTGATGTATGGATGGGAGAGAATGGCACTGACAAAGAGACAGGATTGTGAGTCATTGGGGGTGACCAGGATGGACAGGATCAGAGGAACAGCACAGATCAAGCTCTTTGGAGATAAAATTACAGAGGCAAGGCTGAGGTGGTTTGGACATGCGCAGATTAGGGATAGTGGATAAACTGGATTAAGCATGCTGAAGATGGAGCTGTCAGGCAGGAGGAAAAGAGGAAGGCTACAGAGAAGATTCATGGAGGACATGCACAGGGTTGGTGTGACAGAAGGGGATGCAAAAGATAGGGTGAGATGGACGCAGATGATCAGCTGTTGTGATCCTTAAAGGGAGCCGTCGAAAGACGAAGACGAAGAGACTCAATTTCACTGCATTTGTGATGGAGCCTGAACGCATCACTGGTCTAGCCGGAGTTCCCATGTTGCATTTCGCCTTCAGTCGGACGGAGACAGGCGAGCGTCTCACGTCGGGCTAAGTTCTGCTTTATTTTTAGGTGTTTTGGAAGCGATGGAGAGTGACTGCACGGATTTTTGTGCCTTTAACGTGCAGATCACGTGTTTACGTTAATTTAAGGAGGACACGCGCTTGTTTTTGGATCCGTTAGCCCGTCTGTTTGTTTCGGTAAGCAACACTTAGCTAGTAAAAGCCGCTACTGGGGTCGTGTGTTAATTTTATAACGTAGCTGCTACACATTTCGTGGTTTACAGGGTTTATTTACTGATTTATTTTATCTATTTAACTTACGACGTTTCAGCCGTGCCTTTCTGGCGTTAATGCACACACACGCCCAGTGTCTGCCATAGCAATACTGCAGAGATAAAAGCTTTTAGTGTCGCCTCGGGGTTTAAAGTGAAAACCTGAACCGGCCGCTGTTTGGTAAACAGTCGTTATGTTTGCTGATAGCACAACACTTGATGTATTTAACGCAGTCTTATCCGGGTGTGATGATGTCAGAGTGATTAGATCACATGCTCAGCTGATTAGTTGATTGGGGAAGTTGGGCGCTACTTCCCTGCAGACGTCCTCTTTAATCTGTGCTTCACATGACTCAAAGGTCTGCTCACAGAAAGCGTGAAATGGCAGAAATGTCACAGAACACAGTCTCGTGATGGCAAATGTAATGAATGCTGGTCACTCGAAGTGAGGAGGAACAAATCGTTTCCTTCTCGTCACATGTCTGGCTCGACTGCATGATCAAATTCAGCATACGAGCTCGCACAACTCGTTTGGTCGTTGTTAAGCCCGCAAGCGCCAAAAGGAGTAGTTTTCTTTTTGTGTTTCAGTGTGCCATGTTGGAGTAAATCGTCCCAGGAGGTGCCATGCTCGCCACACAGGCTGATGCTCCACCTGAGGCTAAAGATGTCAAACAGGTAACAATCACCTCTTTTTCACTCTGGACTTCACTTCTGTTGTTAATCAGTGACTTGATTTACAGTTTTGTTGCAGACTAAATTCAGCGAGTCTGCAAACAGGAAAGCGCAAAGCACGGAGAGCAGATGGGACTGCTTATTTATGGCAATCTACGTTAGAAGCTGTGCAATTGTTGTGGTTTAAAAAACTGCTCTCTGATTTCAGTTAGATTTAGAAAGCCTTAAATAAATGGAAATAAACTGATGTTCAGGTTGTGTGGGGGACCCGTTCCCCCTCTCCTTAAAAAAAAGCACAGGCTGTTTTGAAAGGTCACTAATATAGGATGTAGCAGTGGAAATGCATCATAATCCCGGAGCTAAGCTCATCGGCAGAGATTTTGTTTGTTTGATCATACAGCTGGTCTTCCATAGGTAACAGTAGCTCCCTGTAGGTCTCACCTGGCACCACGGGAGGTTTTCAGGTGCAGGCGGGAAAAATAGAGGTCCAGATGGACCTCTCTGCTGCCATTGTGCACACTTCAGGTGATCTGCACGGAAGGGCTGAGTGCAGCTTAACATGAAGTCTTTACTTCTTCTGCATCTTCTATATTCTTCATGTTTTTCTCAGAGGGCCTTACTGAGTTAAAGCGAGCCAGGAGTCGGATATTGAACAATTAATGTGAAATATTTAGACACATTGGAGAAATATTTCCAGTTTTGGGGGTAGACGCAACAGATGCATTGTGTCTGTATCACTGTTTCAAGAATCAGGAACTTTCTGTTAGAACGTTTTGTGTCTTTGTGTCTCGCTGCAGTACAGAGAGCTCAGTTAACAAAGAAAACATTTGCTGTTTACTTTTAATGTTTCCTCACACATTATCTTAAACTTTTTACATGTGGCATGAGTTTATTTGTGTGGCACTGTACTGTGTGACTGCATTTTCGGAGGGCGGTGGGGGCAACCAGTTTGAGAAAACAACACTGTTGCTGATCTAATTCTGTTTGTTTTGAGGCTGGTGGATTATCTTCATAATTGTGATTTGTGTGTGTGTAATTTTTACCTGAATACTGTCTGCATTTTCTCTGCCTGTGCTGCCTTGAACAGATTTGTCGTACACTGCTATATGATCGTATAACAATCGGTGTTGTTTCCTTGTTGCGTTCTCCGGCCTGTACACAGAGCCTCACTGGTCTGTGGGCTGCATTTTGAGAATCCTGTCTTTGTAATTAGAGGAAAGGGGGGGAAAAAAAAGCATCAAAGCTTCTCTAAAATAACTCCTTTTGTCTTCCTCCAAACAGCACAGTGTTGGATCTAACTCTAACCTGAAAGGTAGCCTTAACAGGATTCAATTAAAGAAGTTGGAGAATTGTTCAAACTATCATAAAATTGAAGATGGCAAATATAAAATGATCCTTTAACCCCATGAGGTCTGAGTCATTGTGAGGTTAATCACCAAAGAGGTTTTAGCCATCAATCAAGAAAAACCACCAGGACTGTGATTAAAAACATTTGTAACCATATATATATTTTTTTAATGCAGGGTTTAATTTACCTGAGCCTAAAATAAATTTTTTTGTACCAAAAAGAGCAAAAAAAACGTTATTAACTATATGTGAGCCAGTTGTGTTTAGTCACCCTCAAGGCGCCTGCTTTGAGCCAGGAAAACCCCAGGGTTAGGGTTGGTATGTTTCAAAGAAAGGAAAATTATTTACTTATTTTTATTTAAATGTAAATACTTTTTCTTTTTATTTAAGAAGGATTAACAAGGCTCCGAGACCTCACATCGTTTCGTAAGGCAAAACAGACTCATCGCTTGGACTATAGTTGGACCAACTATGCTTATATGGCTCATTTTAGACCTTGGGAAAACCCTGTAATTCTAGTTTTGCAGAAAATGCACAACGTGCTGCTGCATAGATTTTTATCTTTTCTAACAAGTCAGACACAGCAGGGGAAGAGCTCTGTATCGAGAGCCCTCCGTGTCCTGAGGGTTGCAAAAGAAGCTGCGTTTAGCTGGCAACCTTTTGCCTAAAGTAGGTTTGCTTGTAATGTGTTTGTTGTTTTTCCGTCAGCTGACAGTGGTTGGCATGTGACAGTATGTGATATACAGGTTACGTTTCATAACAGCACAGCTGATGATCTGGCTCTGCTTGTTTGTCATTACACTGTGGAGTGAAATGCAGTAAAGTGCGTGTGGGTGAACGGGAATTAATTCTCGTTTGCCTGCCTGCTTCCTGTTAGTACCTGAAAAGGAAGCTGATTATTTATTGAATTTTTTTCCTCTTTTACACATTGTCTCTTAGATCAAAGAGAAGTTGGCACAGTCGCTTAAGGCCCTGCAGAAACGATATGTAACATCAGACTTGGTGGTCACCAGTGAAGATGGCGACGCTAACCTGCTCTGCTGTGCCCTGGAGGCCATCTTCATCCACGGTATCAAGAGCAAGTACATCCGCTCGGAGTCTCGAGGTGGGGGTAGGAAAGGGGACCGAGGACCCCTGCCTCAGCCTTTTTTCTGGAGCCTCCTGAAAAGCGTCACTCACCGGTAAGTCAGAACCAAGGTGTGACTTTCCCTTCCAAAAAATTAAAAAAAGACAATTTGATCTTTGGCTTGATGAAATAGTTTTTCCACAGTGTTCAGACACTTTATAGGCTTTTTTTTTTCCACTGTTTCCCGTAGATTCAGATTTTGTGACAGGAATATGTGGATGAAAGGAACAAGATAGCTTTTTCTTAAATAAATTATTAAATGCTGTTTATAAGTTTCTGTTCTGCAGATATTTTAAGTACTTAACAAATAAGGATGCAGTATAATCAGGATCAGGACTGCTGGTGCCAGTTGTAGTTGCATCCACAGGATGAGATGCTCTGTGAGGAAGCAGCTGAATGATACTGTAGGCCGTCACAGCGGCAGGTAGGAAAACATGAGGCAGGAAGGGCTGGAGCTTGATGTTGAGCTGAACTTTGATGAAAAATGTGAGGTAGTTGTCCTGTGTTCCATCCTTTTGGCTGGCAATGTTCTCTTAGATGGATTAAAATGGTGAGAAATGTTAAAATACAAGCTGACAAAATACTGACTTTCTTGAGAAATTGGGTCATTTAAATCCGTGATTCACAAAGTGTGGCTCCTAGTTTGGGCATTGAAGGTATGCAGGTTGTTAGACTGCAAATGGAGTGAAAATTTTATTAGTTTTTCATATTTTATAATGTCATTAAGCTTAAAAAGTTGCCTTTAAATGGTTCCATATTTATATTTAGAAAACCAAAAGTATTAAATTATGTTGTTGTTAATGTTATGACTTGTTGTGATCAGATGACAAAAAGAAGGCTGTTCAGAGAATTAAACAATAAACAAATCAGGAGATGACGAAGAAAACGAAGTTCGTGAAGTTCAAGCATGACTGATTTAAATTGTTGTTCTGCAAAAATGCAAATCAAAGTGTTTTAACATTCTCTTTTAATTCCCCAGCGACGTGATCACAGAGCTGGAGAAGATCAGCTTTGTCGGCACTGATGTGGGTCGCTGCCGAGCGTGGCTCCGGCTGGCCCTCAACCACGGCCTCCTGGAGTGCTACCTCGTGTCGTTGTTCCGGGAAGACTCCAAGCTGCAGGCCCATTATCAGCCCAGTGCCTTGCTCCTGAACCTGGAGGAGCGAGAAGTTCTGCTCAGCTACCTCCAGGGTCTGACCTCCCTCACATTCAGCCTGTCTTACAAGTCATCTGTCCTCAACGAGTGGACCACCACACCTCTGGCTCTTGCCGGACTCTGCCCCCTGTCTCAGGCAGACATACTCAACCTGCCCCTCAATGGTGGAGGCCATCCCACCTCCAAGCCTGTATGCAAGGAATTATGGGATACAGCGTCTCAGTCATCGAGTTCTTCAGATGTACTGGATGTGCAGAGAGGCTGCCCAGTTTTACTGGGGAGGGGATCAGATCTCTTACAAGGGAGACAGACGGCTCTTCATTCCTCTAATTTAAGCCTGGATACCACAGGCTCCTCTCAGCTCTCCTCCAGCCTGAGCTCTGACAGCCTTCTGCAGGGTCAGGACCCCCGCAGCCCGACAGGAGAGCAGTGGTCTCCGTGTGATCTGGAAGCATCCATTGTCAACATTGGCACCAAGAGGCCACAGAAAGAGTATGTATACATATTTCAACTGTTAGTTGCTTCAAAATGATCAAAAACTGACTTAAACAATGTGGTTGGAGATGCTCGTTATTTTCCTTTCTCCCAACAAAATGTCCAAATCAAAGATGAGATCTGTGTACCGAATGCTTGGTATATCTATTTCCTCTGTTTCAGTTCTCCAAGACTTGCTAGTAGCACCAGAATGAGCCTCATTCTGGAGAACATCTTTGAATCAGTCCCATATGCACCGTCCTGCTGTTCTCATGCCAGAGCACAGAATGTGTGTTAATCCATGGCAGGAAGTAGTCTCCAGTTGAAAACTAGAAAAATACACACATTTCTGCATCAAAAATGTTGTCTGGTGCTGGGCCGGAAACCAGCCAGTAACCAACATATAAAGTCAGCAGCTCGCACACTGAGGGGCTCCGATTTTACAGCGTTTTTGTTGGGTTTGCGCTGCGGTCCCAACGGGCTTCTTTTACTTTAAGCTTCCAGTAAAATGCATGTCATGACTTTTCTGTCTCTGTAGCTCGCTGACTGATTTCCGGGAGAGTGGGCACTGCAGTCAGGACTCCACGCAGGAGGACTCATTTGTCTCCGGCATCGGTCCCGCTCAGTTCTCAGAAACGGGTGTTTTCTGTGACAGTGAGATCCAGGGTTCCGCTACACCATCCCAAGAACCCGTGGACCAGCTCCCAAACTCTGATTCAGAGCCACCTGAAACATCCATTGAGCTGCGATCATCTGATGATAGTCTGTGCCCCGCTGAAGTCCGCAGTCGTGCCTCTTCTGAGTTACACTTGGACGCGGATCTGGTCTCAGCAGGCAGCGAGCCGGCAGAGCCTGTGGAGGAAGTAAATGAGACCGATGTTCAGGAGAGCAGCGAGCCTGAAGAGAAGACGACAGAGAGCTCGGAGAAAACCAACTCCGACTCTGTAGTTCAGCAGGGCCCGTGTCGCTCTGCGACTATCCTGAGCAGGAAGGCGTCCTCAGATTCACTATCAGTGAGTGTAACGCATCCATAGAGGGTAAAAAAAACCACAGCCTTTATCAGGACACTATCATAGACTCGCTATCAGTTCAAAATCTGTGTGTCTGGATCACAGTGTGAAACAGTAAAAGGTAATCATGACTTTTGATGCTCAAAATCACAATCACAAGGATGTTTGAGTCGGAATCCTGGAAAACTGGTGACTCATGAATTGGGCAAAAAGATCAAGACAACCTCAGTTAATGGAAAACTAGTTTAAAGTGGTTATTTTTTCCATCTTAAAACTACTCAGGGAGATTATGAGTAGTCACATTAGTCCTAATTACTTAGAAAAGTCTTCCCAACTGCCGTGCCCGTCCATCCATTCATTTTCTTAACTAGGAGTTGGTGCCAATGACATTATGACTGAAGGCCACCGTGAACACCATGGCGGTCAAAAGCAGTAGTGATTTGTTAGATTCCACGCCTGCATCTATAAACCACTTCTTTTTTTTTTTTTTTCCTGCTGTTTTGT
>VUQJ01045787.1:34563-52574 GCA_015108635.1 Andinoacara biseriatus
AAAGAAAAACCACCCCCCCCCCCCCCCCCCCGCACCAAAGAATGCCCAGATTTATGCACAGTACTGCATACATGCCAAAGCCTTTTGTCTAGCATACAGTTGTGGTCACAAGTTTACATCCATTCATCATGGCCACGAATGCCGTGGTAATTTGGACTTTTAATGAATTCTTTGAACTGTTCCTTTACTTGGGTGGAAAGATGAACAGCATACATCTTGTATGATTTTAAAAACAAGAATTGGGTGCACAAAGTTACATTTATTTTGTATTTTTTTCTAATCTACAATATTATACATGCAGCCTAAAATATATACATACATTCACTTTTAATAAGTAATGCTGCAGGTTCTATGATGTCTTTTAACTTGACTGGAAAAAGGTCTATTCATATGTGATTAGTGATCATGATTGACTCCAATTTTTAGTTTCTCTTTGCCAGCATAAAAAAATATTTGCTTGACAGCATTGAACTGACAAATACTCAGAACAATATGAAAGTCCAAGGAATCTACAACGAAGAAATGTAGATTTACACAAGTTGAAAAGGTCTTGGAGCAATTCCTAAACAACTGCAGAATCTAAGATCATCAGTTCAAATAACGATTTGTAAGTATAACTTATTTCGATTTGGTCTGGAAGTAGAACCCAACTGTCACCCTCAAATGAGAGGAAATTGGTTAGAATATTCAGGAACAATCCAGGAACCACCAAGGCTCAACCCTGCAATGAACTGGAAACTGATGGAAGAACAGGGTCAGTGTCTACAGTGAAGTGAGTTTTACATAACCACGGACTGAGAGGGTGCTGACTAAGAAAGAAGCCCCGTTCCAAAATCGACGTCTTCAAGCTTGATTGAAAGATTGAGCTATTTGGTATGTTTTGAGGAGTAAACTTTCAAACCTAAGAACAATGTACCAAGTGTCAAGCATGGTGGTGGTAACATCATGCCCTGAGGTCGTTTTGCTGTCAGTATTACTGGCAATTTGCACAAAGTGTATGAAATAATGAAGAAGGACTACCTGCAAAATTTTCTTCACCTCAAATCAACAGCTAGACCACTGAAACTTGGACAGGACAATGATCCCAAACAATCATCAGAACTATTTTGAAATAGCTAACATTAAGCTTCTGGAATGACTTCCCTAAAGCCCCAACTTCAACCTTATTGAAAATTTGTGGCCTATGCTCAAAAGCTGGGTCCGTGTCTGGAAACTGATCGATTTAAATGAACTCTACCAATTGTGGCAAGACGAGTGGTTAAATATCCAGCCAACTCGTGCACCCAATTCTTTTTAAAATCATTTAAAATATGTACTGCCATCATTCCATCCTGGAAAAAGAACAGTTCAAAGAAATATCTAATGGCCCAAAATTACCATGACACTCATACCCAGGATGAGTGTATGTAAACTTCTGATTACAACTGTACTTCTAGTGTTTCACTAAAAAGAAAGCATCTGTACAGCCTATTCATGGGCAGCATATTTTACGGTGGAACTACGATGATGTTCTTACTAACTGTATCAATTCACTGTATGCAACTTCATAGTTTAAACTCCATTAGCTCAGCAGTATAACAATCCTACTTAGCAATGAGAGGTGATATGAATATGAAAGAATTTCACGGTGCATTTCAGTTTCATATAAAAGACTGAGGATGTTTGGTTTGGAAATGTACCTTCACTCAGTGTTCCTACATCTATAAATATGTATGGCAGGAAGATGAAACAGGAAGCAGCTAATTATCACCTTGATTTAGCACTACAAAGGTGTTACTGAACTTGTAATTTAAATGGAAAACCTATGTAAGCTGACAGTATTTTAAGGCCAAACTCTTGCGTATTCCACCAGGCCTGAATTCAAACTTCATGAAAAACACAAAATTACTTCCAGGATTTTGTGTTTTTATTTTTGTTCTGCAGTTAAGCTTGACCTCTGATTTCTGAAAAAAGGTGAACAACAAAGTAAAGCATATTTAAGTACGTATTTAATGCTGCTCTGCACTACTCTCACAGTGCTGAAACATGTTAGTGCAGGACAGAAGAGCTGGGAGAGGTAGAGGGGTGGATAATGGAAGCAGCACCTGTCCCTCGTAGAGGCGTTTGATGGTGGGGTCACTGTAGTTGAAGAGACACATGTTAATGAAGTGGATGAGGAGGCTGGGAGCATCCTTGGACGTCAAGGCATCGTAGGCTGTCCACTTGTAGAAGACGAGCAGGACAAGGTAGCCAAACAAGCTCGACATGAAGACGATCTCTGGGATGAAGCCCAGGAAAATGTTCAGTGGCTTCTTGAAGTACCTGCAGTGCAGTGAAGTCACACATGAAAAAAAAAACAGCGCGATACTTGTTTAAAACTGATCAACAGTGAAACATTATCTTCCAGGAGGTAATGCAGGAGCAAGGATAGATGGCACTAGTGCCCACAGCTCCATCAGGGTCATTTTATTTAATCATATGGAAAAAATATATCCAAATTAATAATAACTACAAGAAAACATTACATTGCTGTAATGTTTTAGCATTCAGTACCAGCCCTGAGCGTGACTCTTACAGGTGGTTGAAGAGGCTGAGAGACACTCCAAATATCATGTGGATGACACCCAGGATCACAGACATCTTCATCTTAAATGAGTTGAGGAACGTCAGCTTATTGGTGGCAATATTCCAGATCTGCAGAGACCATGCAGAAGGGTTAAATGAAGAGCACACTCAGAGCTCAGAGATCTTGACCACTGAGTGGTCTCACTTTCTATTTAAGATTTAGATTTTTTTTTAAAGTAAAGTTTTTAGTTTATTACAAAGCTCTGGAGCTGGATACTGCAGTTTTCTCTCTAACATTCCCCAAAAAGTGTTTTTCTCAGGTTGGGTTCAGGGGCAGATTAATCCATTCTCGGTGTCATTTTCATATTCTGTTGCAATGAGGATTTAAAGCTATCAAGCTCTAATGGGACAGATTGCTCCTTTACTATTCATATTTGGTTTCTTGTTAATACAGAATACTGAGCAGGATGTTTTGCACCAGAGAAAACTGCTGCCAGCTATTTCATTTTATTGTTTTAGTGAGTACATGCATTGTTTACCGGGTCAATTCCAAGTGGATAGGGCCCATTGAACACACCAGGAACAGCAGGATCTAACTGCAGAACTGTATTTCCATCAAGTGTTTCAAACCTAGAACAGACAGAAGGCCAATGACTGAAGAGTACTTACAATACATGCTGTAGGATACAGAAGGGGGAAAAACACACACACACACACATTTTAGAACATGACAACTGACCACATACATTCACAGGACATCTTGTTAATAACAGGTTAATAACTCTGACCCTACCATCCAGCTGTCACAGCAGAAATCAAGGTTCATCAGACCAGGAAACATTTACTCTTCTACTGACCACTTTTGGTGAGCCTGTAGCCTCATAGTAAGTTCTTACTTTACTAGTTGTGGAATCATTACATTTGATCCTTTAGCAATTAATTAATTTCTGTGTTTATGTTATGATGGTGTTCATTTCCTGCCTTGTTTTGATAGTCAGTTGTCTGTTGTGATCAGTTTCACTTCCTCATATTATTGACATATGATCCTTGATTGTCTACACCTGTGCTAGTTCGCTCCAGCTCCCTCCACTTCCCTCATTACTGCATGTGTGTAGCCTCAGTTTTGCCTGTGTTTTCTTATTGTTTTGTACTGTTTCCCTGACAGCTGGTTCCCCTGTGTGTTTCCTTCGGTTTCTTGGATTTCTGGTAATCTGTGTTTCAGACTCAGTTTTTGCATCAGTTTTGAATTTATGTTTTGGAGGTCCAGCCATAATACAGATATACTGTATGACAGTTTGATGTGTTCAAAGATGCTCTTCTGCAGACCTTGGTTGTAACAAGTGGTTACTTGAATTATTGCTATCTTCAAATCAGTTCAGAGCAGTCTGACATTCTCCTCTGACCTCTGATATCAACAAGGCATTTTTGCCCAAAGAGCTGCAGCTCACCGGATATTTCCTCTTTATTTTGGACCATTCTATGTGAACCCTAGAGATGGCTGTGTGGAAAAATTCCAGCAGATCAGCAGTTTCTGAAATAGCAGTTTCTTTTCTTCCCCACTCTGATACTCTGTTTGAACTTCAGCAGGTGTTAATTTTACAGGTCTATAGTTTTCAAGTTATCTGTTGATAATTGAAGTAAGAGTTCAATATTCCAGTTAACTGCTACATACTGCTAGGCAGATCAGTGGTTTTAGTGGAGATCAGAAATAACCAGGAAACTAAACTTCATCCATTGATTTGTGATGAGGAAAATCAGAATCCAAGATGAGAGCCACAACTTACGACCAGTTGGCTCCTTTGGGGCCAAACATGGGCCTGACACTCCAACCAGAGCCAAACATGTTGAGTGACTTAGAGAAGCAGTCATTGTAAATGATGCCAGTGTAGACAGAGAAGATCCCCATCAGAAGGATGATGTAGCGTCCAGCAAAAATCATGTTGAATATCTATAGAGGCAAACGGAAAACACAGAAATATGATGCTTCTGATTATTGTACTGCATGGTTGGATAGTGATGCTTTACATGACTATATTATATTACTAGTAAATGTGTTATTGTACTTCATTGTCACTCTTCTGGGCGAGGAGGCGACTCTCTCGAATGACCAGGTAGAGGGCAGCACAGGTCATCAACAGACCATGACCCATGTCACCAAACATCACAGCAAACAGGAAGGGGAAAGTGATGATGGTGTATGGAGCTGCAGCAGGAGACACACAGGGACGGACCGTCAAACAATCAAAACCACCCTAATATTCAGCTAGAAATCATTCAATTCTGACTGCTGAAGATTTTAGAGCAGCTGGAAACTGTAAATGCTTTTTGCAAATGTTTTTACACACAGTACAATGTAGTAAATACAGGGAAACTCAATTTAATTATCAGACAAGTGTAGGAGAGCTTATTATGATCATAAAATTCAACAAAAGTATATAAAAATATAATATGAGCTCTCTCTCCACTTGTAAAAATTAAAACCCACACTGGATTTAAAACTATATCTGACTGGAATTCAACAGCACAAAACTGTAACAAAAATGTAATAAAAGTGAATTTGGAACAGAGCACCCTTTGACAGGTTTTGACAATTAGACAAGGAAGAAGCAGATCAAAATCTCTGCAATATAGAGCCTCAACCCTTTTTAAGAATTCTTGGTATAAGAGAACCAAAAACATCCATAAAAATAACCAGAGTTCTGACAGTCAGTCAGTTTGCAGTGTATCCAGGAGAGCATCACATTCACTGCAGTCACATTTTCACCTCGTCACTGTGTCACTATTACATGTCTTAGTGAACAATAATTTCAATATGAACTAATGACCTGGATTAATTTCCCGGTAACTCCCGATGCCATAGGCGTCCACGATATTCTGGAAGCCTGATGTGAACTTGTTGGTCTTGTTGAAGGTAGGTGGAGTCTGTTTGGTCTGCATCCTGTTTAGGATGGAGGGCACTGTTGATCCACTCCTCTCCTGTGAAATGAAGCCTCACTTATAAGTTACTGAATGCTACACATTACATTAAAAAACCTGTCTAACTGTACCTGTGATCTCATTCTCAGCACATGTTTCAAAAGGACTAAGTATCCATGTATTTATTGTATATACAGTTTAAACCCTTTATACTTAATTTTCAATACATGTATTTGAAAACACTCTACTTTTTATTATAATTTATGTGCAAGTTTTTAAGTCTCCCGCTGAGTTGCATCATCTCTCCTTCTAACAGTGCTGTTTGAGAAGTAAGGAAACCAACGGCTGTACATTGAAAAGTGAAATATTTTTTCTATTCTTGCCTTTATAGTTTTCAGTCGCAAAACAGTTAATATTTTCACAGTTCATATGTTCTATTTTCTGGGTCTAGAGTGCATGCAGGACTCTTGTAGGCTGTAGTTTGGCCCTATCCTGATAAAATAAACAAGGCCTTAAATGGAAAAAAAGACAACATCTGGATGGCAACACATGTTGCTCCAAAACTTGAATAAGTCAAGTATGTACTAATGCCGCCCCATAATATTAAACTGTGTGATTAGAAAAAGCAGGGTCGGCCTTCTCATCTTTAACCTGGAGGAGGTGGCATTCATACTTAACAAAACAAATTTCAGATTTTTAATGGTCAGACCATGGGAGCAAAACACTCTAATTGTTACTTCTATTGTCGATGTGTTCAGATGCAAAGCATGGAGAACCAGAACAGAGTGTGATGGGTTGCAATGCAGAGGGAAAAACAAACTCACTGTTCCTCTGCGCAGAGCAAACTGAATGGAGTCCAGATCGGAGACAGGACACCACACCTCAGCAATCAGACACTTCTGGGTGACGTCGATGTTGCAGAGGTTCAGTGTGTGGTAGATGGCCTTCATCTTCCTCACCTTTATGAACCACACCCGCATGGTCTTAGAAGCAGCCTGAAGCACTCGCTGACGGTGGTCCTCTGTTTGGTTCAGCACCTACAGCAGCAGTGTGGAGGGATATGTTTTACAAGGTACATCCTGAGTGTTTTCGGGCCTTGTTAACCTGAGATGTTTCTATAAAAATGACATATGGTTCTTGTATTTTTTAAATTTTCTTGTTAAAAATCTGAATTTCTACTTGGCCAATTTAGTTGTAGAAAGCTGTTTGAAATATGCAGTTTTAGAAATGTAAAAAGTGTTTGGGACAATGAATAAAGTCCTTACTTAATGCAGAAAACCTACATCATATTCATACACACAACTTGATTGTCAGTGTAATCCTATGGTCTATTGTGGCAGCATGTATGCTTGGCAGGATCAGAGTGGTGCAGCCCTCTCAAGCAGAACCAGAGCTTTTTTCCAGCCTTAATAAGGGAAAACAGGGGAACCACAGCACTAGCAGGGAGGACAAAGGTCTTTTAAAGATAAGAACTATAGCACAATAAAGTCTGTCTGCACTATGAGGGCCTTTGTAAATTGATTAGAAATAAATTTTATCCAGGAAAACTGCAAGTGCCTGAACACAGACTTACTGCTGTGCAGAGCTGCAGATTTATTTCTTCTTGTTTAGTGAGCAGCAGAAAAACAAAGAGTGTAGAGAATTACTGAATTTTTAAAAAAGGAAGTGAACTCTAATATTTCTGTGGCTCAAACAATAAATAGGCATCTGTCCAAGGTCAACTGCTTCCCCTCTGCTCTACTTTATAAGACTTTTAAAGTGCATTTAGTATCACTGTAAGATTTTGCCTGTAGACCACACATAACTTACCATTTGGAGGTCATCAATGCGGCTGTTGACTCCAGCCAGCATCTCCTTCCTCTCCTGCGGGGTCTCTGGGCAGGGGTAGAGAGAGGCACGGAACCTGGAGGAATGTACCCACTGTCAGTATGAGCTCACAGCATGCAACACACAATGTTGTCCACTGATGTGACACACAAGCAGCAACATCATCACCCCCTTAAAATAACGGCTCTTAAAGTAATTTTTTAACAGAAGTTTTATTTTTGCCTAAATCATCATATTTTCAATGTTTGAGTCAGTTTTTTTGTCTTTCCTGAAAAACCTGAAAAAAATTACTCTTATTTTAAGAGGGTGACGAGATCATTCCTTGGGTTCACACCCATGGTCCACAACTCCAAAGGCCATCAGAAGTTAGCAATAAAATGCAGCGCACTAAATATTTTTCATATGTTTAATGGCAGCAAAGTGATGTGTGTGTGTCATTCTCTACAGAAAATGCACTCTGTTACTCTGTTACGGATCTGCTATTAAAATCAAAATCCAAATCTAATGCCTTAGCACTTAGCTGTGATATTCCCATGTAATCATGGAAGGACTAAACAGAAGCACTACTTCATCATACTGCAGCTAAATTCTAAAATGAAGCCTGTCAATAGTTTGAAACAGTGAACACAGGAATGCATCTCGTGTTTTTTATATGACACCAACCCCTCACAGATCTTCTTCACCCTGTTCTTTAGCTGGTCACCCTGGAAGAAGATGATGAACACGGATTTGTGGACTTGGTCTCCCTGTTGGGAAGAGAACAGGGTATTGTTATGTGTAGAATTCCAATGTGCAAGCAAGACAATTCCCTGGAATTTGATATGTATTCTTTTGTACTTTTAGCAGACAGTATTACATTCTTGCTTGCAATTATTTTTTCATTGCTACTGTTCTGCGTTCTGTGTATGCTCACTGTGGTGGGGTCCTCCAGTGGGTCCTCAATCTCTGCCTTCCTTAAAAACACATTACCGCGACACACCCTCCACAGCATCCTCTCAAAGGTGGGAATCCTCTCCCTGCTGATCACTCCAGCCACAAACCTGCACGGGTACAAAACCAGAACGTCAGTGACGTCACAGCTTACAATCTATCACAAGTCCTGTAAAATAACAAATGTGATCTTGACCTTAAGCACAATTTGGGTGAAGACTCATCAAGTGATCATTGTGTATAAATTTGGTTAAATTCTGACCAATACTGCAGTAGGAGTAGAGATTCTTGTGAACAGATGGGTAGATGACGCACACATCGCTTTGGTCGGAGCTCATCTGGACTTTGGCCAGATCAGCGAAACATGCCAACTCCTAGAAACAGTTATTCCCAGTACTTACTCAGTACTTCAGTGAGCCTTTAGAATAGCAAAATCATGGCATTTGGGAAAGAGCAGATAAGGTATAACATAAATGTCAATGGCTATTTTTCTTATTCAGTCCTTATAGTTCTGGAGGTACACTAATGCATGAAAAGCACAGAAACAGCAGATTTAGCAGACCACCCTCATAACCTAGTGAAACCCGGAAGAAAACTGTTTTTTTTCTAGACTTTAGCACATTAACAAGTTTTCCTGGATAACTTGTGTTTAGTGAGCAGTGCGAGTTTTGTCAACATACGAGTTGTTTAGTTTAGTTACTCTCTATATATTTATCATTGCTGGAAAAAACATGGCATGCTGGCTACACAGCAGGGTAGCTGTTTTATGGGCTCACATCATCTTTTAAGTACTATGTTCTGCTATGATCTGATCGTCTGACCCAATTCTGCTGCTGGCTGACAAAAAAAGCCATTTTCAGGTCGACTGTTTCAAAGGAAAAGTCGAGGTATTGTCACAGCCCTGATGCTGGCGCCGTCGTCTGTTCCAAAAAACTTTAATGTCGGCCATAACGTGAGAATGATGTAACCTAGGATCTTCAAATTCACAATATAGATGCATACTGTTCAGGCTAGTCCCATCAAACGTCACACACTTGTTCACTGACTTTACTATAACAGCACCTTGACACCCCCAATTTTTCAAGTAAGCCAGCAAAGTGATGAGACAAAAACTACATTCGCTGCAGATTTAAAAAAACACATATTTTTGCATTAATATGCTGTAATACACATTGATATTTGAATCTGTGCTACAAAAATCTTCGGAACAATTCTCAAGCTTTACCCTAGTCTGAGCGGGGCCCCGCGGCCCCCCTCGCTGCCCTCCATCAGAGCTGATGACTCCTCCAGCAGGTTGGGATCCTCCATCTGTTAACAAAATAACAAAGAGCACCTTATCAGATGTGGAACATTACCAATTAAGCCCGTGAGCCATGCAAAGACTTTTGCACTGTTACTACAGGGCGTGTAGATATTGCAAAGGGGTGTAAGGTTAGTAAAGGGGGGCTGATGATGCTCAGACAAGGAGAAAATATCCAACTGTATGATCCCAGCATTCAGTATTTAAGTGGCTCTGTTTAATAGGGTTTTGGGTATTATTTAGAGCCTTTCTGTTAATTATTGTGACGCTTTTAGTTTTGGAGTTTCCCTTTGTAAAGCTTCTGTATGTTGTGTTTTTAATCCTGTGTTTATTGGATCCACATCCTCCGTACCACACTGCTTAATGTCTCTTCAGCTACCAACTTCTCAGTTCCTCAGCCAGACCGTTCTGTCGCCACAGCCAGCTGTGATGGCCCTGGGTTTCTGACCCAGCGCTTTTGGTTTTGCACTTTCTATTTCTGTTTTCTATCTGACTCTTGGTTTATTGTAGTTTTTGCAGTTTTGAGTTTTGTACCTTTTTACAGTTATTCCTGGTTGGTTTCCTTAGCGATATCCTCAGGCCTTCTTAGTTTCAGTTGTCTGGGTTCTGTTCTCAGATATAGTTCATTTGTATTTAAAATTCATTATTCATTATTTAGTTAGTTAGACACAGTTGAGATTTTGTTTCAGGAATCTCTGCAAAACACTTTCCACTGAAACAGTGTTGGAGCTTCAAATTCAGAGTGAATTTGTGGGTAAGTGACCTTGTTCCTCTTGGGTTATGGAATCAAGTAAAGTCAATCCTCCAGGCTCCTGTCATCACCTGAGACCAGGGGTGGGCAAACTACGGCCCGTGGACCACAACTGGCCCATTGGTCTTTTTAATCCAGCCCGCCAAAGACTGGTACAGAACTGCCAGATCAAATCACATCATAATTATTACTGATGTCGAAGATTCTGAAAATTGCTACAACAAAATTAACACCAGACTTCGATGCACTGTCAAAAACAACACTGTTTCCACTAAAAGTAAATGTAAATATTAACACTGTAATGCCTTTTTTGTGTTTATGTTTGATATGTAAACATCTGGTGCTGGCCCATCTGTCAAATTTCAAAACTTCAATGTGGCCCCAGAGCTAAAAGGTTTGCCCACCCCTGCCTTAGA
This sequence comes from Andinoacara biseriatus, assembly GCA_015108635.1. Classification (NCBI taxonomy): domain Eukaryota; kingdom Metazoa; phylum Chordata; class Actinopteri; order Cichliformes; family Cichlidae; genus Andinoacara; species Andinoacara biseriatus. The sequence goes on from VUQJ01045787.1 coordinate 45,248, forward strand.
CTCTACTCAGCCCTCAGCAGCTGGTAATACTGGTCTTGGCCTGCTTCCTCCAACACCTCTAAAAGGAAGCATGGTCCTCAGCAGGGCCACACCCAAGCAAGCTCCTCACTGGCCCTCCCATTTGGGTCAGTTGACATCAGGCTCCAGCCTGTTGTCATGGTATGTGATGTAGTGGGATTTAGGGCTTTTGCAGGCAGGCTCCTCCCAGCTGGGTGGAGTGTGGTTCCTGTTTTTCAGCTACACGCACCTGTCTTCAATTTGGGCTGGCACTTAAGGACCGGTGGATCCATGTGCTCTTCGCCAGATCGTCTTGTCCCTCAGTGGTAACCAGTCTTGTTTTAGTTATTTTCCTGGTAATTCTAGATCCCTAGTTTATGTGCTGCATCTGACTCATTCCAGGCTTCCTACCATCTCTGCTGGAGTGCTGACTTTCTCCTCCTCCGTAGCCATTGCAAGCTCTCTTCTGTGGAGTCAAATCAGTTCCATCTTCTTAGCTCCCGTGAACTTTGACTCCCCTTTTCTTTGGATGCCATCTGCTTGCTGGCCTTCCATCTCTTCGGTATGCCTGCCTGCCTGCTCGCCCTTTTTCCTCTGGAGACCTGTGGAGTTCCTGCAGCACCCTAGTCATTCCCTACCCTCTTTTCAAGAATTACCAGTGGATCAGGAAGTAAGCGCTCTGCCATTTAGCTTCATGACAATCAGGTATAGAGAGGTTATGCAAAAAGATATTAATCTTTCTCTTTTTCTCTGTCCCCAGTGGCCCTGTGCTTAGGATGTCTCTCCCACTCCTTTCTCCTGCACCTTTATTATTTTCAGTGTTGTGAAATAAAGATTATTTTATTGCAGAGCTGTTTTCCTGTGGTCTGGCATTGTTGGGTCCTTTTAGTAGTTGGCTTACGAGCCGTGACAGTGGCCCTCCTGTTGCAACTTCTGAAACACACGGTGCTGGTCATGCTCTGTCTCTGCCATGTACTAGAATATCATCTGCATGACAGATCACTCCTTCAAAATCCTCAAGCATGTGACACATCCTTCTTTGAAAATGTTCCGGTGCTGATGCTATGCCAAAAGGGAGTTGGTTAAATTGATATCTCCCAAAGGGGGCAATGAAGGTCGTGAGACCTTGACTCTGATGTGAGAGGGATTTGCCAGAATCTGGATCGGGCATCCAGTTTTGTAAATACTTTGGCATCTTTCATCATTGCCAGTGTGTGATCCACTAGTTCTTATATAGTGCTTTTCTACTCTGACTGAGCACTCAAAGTGCTTATATAACACGTCTGCATTCACACCCACTTATACAAGCACTTCCATGTTTGTTCCATGTTTTAACTAAGTGCTTTTATTAGCTAACATTCACACACATTCACACTTCCAACGCTTGCGTCGGAGAGCAACTTGCGGTTCAGTACCTTGCCCAAGGATACTTGGCATGTAGCCCAGAGCAGCCAGGAATCGAACCGCCGACCTTCCGATCCCTAGACCTGCTCTACCTCCTGAGCTACAGCCACCCCTCCCAGGTAAGATGTGGTGTTCTCTTTTTACAACAGCGTTCAGGGGTGTGAGGTCCACACAAATCCTAGGTGGCTTTTTTCCAGGGTTTGGGATGACGCCCATTCCTGAACACCATACTGTTGGCCCTGTGACCTTTGAAATTACACCCATCTCCTCCATTCTGTTCAATTCACTATGCACTGCATCTCTGAGTGGTAGAGGGATCCATCAAGGGGCAGAGAGGGCAACAGGTATGCCTCCCTGTTCTAAGTCTATATGATTGGGCTCTCTCAGCTTGCCTAAACCCTGGAAAACACCTGGATACACTGCCTTGAAGTCTATGTCATGTTCAACGACTGTATCTACTCTAAACACCAGTCCTAGGGCTTCAGAAGCTGGTCTGCTTAACAGTGGCTGTGCTAGTCCTGACACAAGATAAACCTCTTGCACCCTCTGGCAGACATTTCAGCTGTAACACAACCTTTTACTTTAAGTGGGTATGTACTTGGCCCTAATAGCTTCTTGTTAGGCTTGTGCAGCTTACCATCTCGTTCTGGGTTATATGATACCTGTGGAGTGGAAGTAACGTCCGCCCCTGTGTCTAGTTTAAATGTGATATTTTTGCCATTTATCTTTACCATTTGTATCCATGGATCTGATGCCTGTGTTCCTAGCTCTGCTAAGAACACATATTCACTGCAGACTACATTGTCCTGGTTTTTTGTAACCTCACTAATTCCCACTGCTCTACCTGAGTGACAAACTGCAGCAAAATGGCCTTTTTTTTGGCACTTTCTGCATTCTGCTTCTCTTGCAGAGAATCTACACTCCAGGAGTGTACGACCTTTCGTCCACACCGGACACACCCTTGTTCATGTGGAGTTTCAGACCCTTCGTTAAATTTTGCAATGACTTCTTCTTCAGTTGTTTCATATTTGTTTTCATAGCGTCCATGTTTGATTTCTTGTCCTCTGCAGCACTGCTGTGCAGTATCACTTGCTGCTTCTTTATTGTTTCACTTTGTCTAACCTTTTGTATGGCTTTTGTTAGAGTTAACTCAGAGTCCATCTGAAGTTATTCCAACAACTATTCTGTCTCTTATCAGCTCTTCTTTCAACACTCCAAAGCCACATTTTTCTGCCAGTTTGTGTACTGCTGTTATGAAGGTTTCTGCACTCTCACCTTCTTGCTGACATCTTGAATTAAACTGTGCTCTTTCAAAAATCACGTTGTGGTTTCTGACATAATGTTGTTCAAATGCTGCTTTAACCACATCGTATTTCTTTTTTGTCATCATCAGCTTTGTCTCCCATCGCATACACAACTGAATTCACCTGATATTCCTCTTCTTTTTCATTTAGAGCAGTTGTGATACGGAATCTCTCATATCTCCTAATCCATCTTGGCCATTCATCAGGGCAAGAAAAGTCAAACAACTCCGGTGCGCTTATCTGTATAATGTACAGTGATGCCATAGTTACCTTAAAAAAAAGAATCTGATTACTGATTGCTCCTTTACAAAGTAACTTAATTACTTTACTGATTACTTAATTTTAGAACCATCTAAGAAGTATCTTAGATTACAACTTACTTTATTAGTTACATTCAAAAGCTGCCGGTGTTTGCCAAAAAATGATCGTCTGTATTTAAATGGCTGTAAATGACCTGTTGACCTATAATCTCTGAAACATATCAAACATATTTCTCATCAAACAGCATTTCTATCACAAGGTAGAAGCTGTACTCAGTTTTTGGCAAAGTGACTTTGATATATTCGTTTTCTATCAAGGTTTCTATCAAGGTCATTGACAATAATAATGTATTTTTAAACAGAATCAGGGCAAGAAGGCTGCAGAAATCACAACAAATATAACATCACAGTTCTATAAAGATATTTGAAGTGAATCACTTTATGGCAGACGATCACACACCGGCTAAAAAACACACATCTCTCTCCTCCCTTCACCCCCAATGAGCAGCACTTGGCGACGGTGGGAAGGAAAAACTGCCTCTATGACGGAGAGCAGCCGGGGGAGGTAGAACCTCTTTAAAGAGTTTAGGAGGGATGATGTTTGTTGGGGAGGAAGAGGTGTGCATGTGTGAGACATCAAACAGATCTGTCATGGAAATCAGTTTTGGACAGCAGATGTGGGTGAGACAGTCTGAACTGTAACCTGATAGCACAGAAATGTAGAAATGTTTTGCAGTCATCAACAGAGAAAGACCAAAATGGAATAAGGAGTGTTTTTATGTGGTTTTATTGATTCCTGTTTTCATTTTGTTATTCAAGCTTATTTTTTCTGTTTTCCTTCCTTTCTATCTGTCTCATTCCCACCTGTTTCTTATCTGAAATCTCTCCCAGAGTGTTCACCTGGTTATCCAGTGGAGATGAAGGATGTAGTGGAGGGAGGAAGAGCTGGTCCTTACACACTGTATGTAAATGCTGAGCGCCGGCTCTGTGGGAGCCCCATTAAGACACAAATGAACATTGCTGGCACCGCAGGCAGGGGGCAATCACAAAAACCATGTCACAGTTTTCTCCATCAGCGCCTCTTCAGTGGACACATCCATCTTCATCATCAGCTCTCTGACTGAATGCAAGCTGGCACACAGAGCGTGTGGGCCGCCTTTCTGGGCAGAGAGCGATCTGCTTCTGCTTCATAGCCATGATGGCATTGACTCAGGACGCCTGACCACCTGACAGGCTGCTCGTGGCAGCGCCGTGAAGAAAAGAATCAAATGTTATCACTCAGCACAGATACTGCTGGCATCATTTCAGGCTGAAAATGCTGTGAAGTCTGGTGGGTTTTAAATGTCCTCTAAGGAAGATAATAATTTGAAATCAATCTCTTAATAAACTTGGATATGGACGCAGACTCGAAGTTAGCAGTAATTTACAGCCAGCTGCTGATGAGCATCTTACTGCAGATTAAATGTGACCATCTGGTGCTGTCGAGGCCTCACACTCTGACATCACTTCCTGCTGTTCTTCTTGGACAGCTCCTCGGGTTTCTGACGTCATCATCGAAACCATGATGGCTTCTGGTTACACTTGGACGTGGCCGGTCTGCTGTCTCGGCATGACAACATTGTTGAGAGCAGCAGCATCGTGGAGGTAATGATTTCATTTTGAGTGCCCACACACTCTGCCCCCGGGGTAATTAGTGGCACTACTGCAAACATGTCGGGCTGTGAAGCCATCTGCTGCAGCCTCCAGTGGGATCAAGTCCTCTCTGGTGTAATTAAGAGACTTCAGCAGAGCGTTTACTGAGCAGCTCCTCATGCCACACACGGTCCAACTCACACTTCAGTTTATATTCATTATGGAAAGAAAGCAATCAACCAGTCCATCAACCAGTCCATCAATCAGTCCATCAGTCAGTCTATCAGTCAGTCCATCAACCAGTCCATCAATCAGTCCATCAACCAGTCCATCAACCAGTCCATCAATCAGTCCATCAGTCAGTCTATCAGTCAGTCCATCAACCAGTCCATCAATCAGTCCATCAATCAGTCCATCAATCTTTAAGATGAACTGCAGACACATACAGCAAACCTTCCGTCCCTCTGCTCTGTTACCTGTTACGGACGCTGCCCTCTGGAAAATGATCTGAACACTTCACTGCGGCACCATCTGCCACTGTTCCCATCCTGACGTCCCCCGTCCTCCATAACCAGTCATCCTCGACCCTGCGATCCCTGAACACATGGCCATGTTCCCAGCCCTTCAGAGGACGTCACACGGACCCCCAGAGCATTCACAAAGCTTTCAGACCTCAAAATGTTCCAAACTCATCTTTAAATGGATTCACTTTCACTTTTGTTACATTTATGGTGATTTACCCACAGTGGAAATATGAGCTACAAATCAAAACCTACAAATAACCTTTGTGCTGTGAGAGACCAAACCACGTTCACCATATCACCTGGATATATGAATATAATGAGCTTTCTTCTGGAAATGGCACGCCATTTGAGAAGTCCCTTTGGGAAAGAGAGCAGGTATCCTCTGAAGAATCAGCCTGTAAGGTTTGTGTGGCACAAATAACTGAGTGTAATGGCTCCGTCTGCACTGAGGGCAAACCAGCAGCTCTTTTCCAGCTGGATCATTTTTGCAGCCAAAGTTCCCGATGAGCATTTTCAGACAGCCTGAAGGAACGGATGCTCTTTTCCTCCCAAAATGCTGTTTCCCTGGGGGGTCAGAGATTTCTTGAATAGCTCCTTTCTTACTCGAGCACTGAAAGCACTTCATACATCAGTAGTAGCAGATGACCTGCTCCACCTCCTGAGCCACGCTGTCTTTATAGCAGCAACAAGAGAGCAGAGATAAATTTGATGAAACCCTGCAGACAGAGACAGACAGAGATGCTGCAGCAGGTCTCCAAGGAGGACAATCAGACGGGCCGCGGTGAGCTCAGAGCAGTCAGCTACATGCAGCACTATAAAATCTGTGTTTTGGAGTTCTTCATGTTTTCAGGTCGATGGGGACAGCAGGAAAAGACTCAAACTAAAAGAAGAAGGAAAAACCCAAAGAGAAAAACAGACTAAATACACACACCAAGGAGAGGGATGATAGTCCTCTGTCAGGACTGAGGAAATGAACAAAGGAAGGAAGGAAACATGTAGGAAGCCACCTTTAAATAAAGCAGAGATAATAAGGCACCGGTGAAGAGGGTGAGGACACTAAGAGAGGAAAGGACAGAGAAGGAGAGCAGAAGCACAGGAAGCCAGAAGAGCACAATAAAACAGGAAGTCAACTGAAAGAGCAAGAAATTAAGCATCAAACGGCACAGAGAGCACCACCACCAGGAAGTGGAGTTTACAGGGACCCAGGAGGAGGTGCAGGATGGAGGGACTAACACTGACGTCTGCAGGGAAGACGTCAGTGCGCTCCTTCCTGATTTCAAATGCTTATTAATAAGAAGTGACTGATTTCATGTGGAGATTTTTGCCCTTAAGAAACGTCCTGAGCGCCTCTGTTGAGAGGCAACAACACACTGGCTCCTTACAGCATCCATCACCTCCACCTCTCAGCATGATTATTTAGCAGAAATTAACCTCGTTCTCTCTGCTGCTGCTCCTCTTCATCAGCACTGAGTCACTCAGCTGTACATGAGTTCATTTAATAAGCATGTCTCTGTTTCCTTCCAGCACCTTTAAATCACGTTAGGAGGAAAAACAATACGACACGTTTCATTACTCGCTTTATTTTATGGAGACGATTGTTGAAGCTGGAGGCTCGTTTCCCTCTGCTGCTGCCTGACACACACGCACATACTCTCACACACACACATGCACACACACACATGCACACACACAGTTTTTTCACTTTTTTATTGTTTAGAATACGATATCTTGTTCCAGAAATGACATCATCCTGAAGTAATCAGCCTAATATCAGTTATATTTCAGTGAGGAGGCGGGGCATCCTCTGGCTTTTTAAATAATAATAATCTGAGGCACTGCAGTGATGACCTGCGGTGTGGGGGGGGGGCTCGCTGTGGGTTCATTTAATAGAAGCAGTTTGTGTCTCGAGCCGGTCAGCACACACCTGAGAGCGTCCTTCTCTAACCTGAAGAGCCGCTGGAGTCTGAACACTCAAACTGGGTGCTTCAGGGTGGAGATTCATGAGGAGTCTCTGTCGGGCACACGTGTGAGCTGAGCTGCATATTCATCAGCACACGCTGGTTAGTTTTCATCAGGCCTGCCTCCCAGCATGGAGAGCCCCCGAGCAGCTGATCTCTGCTGCTGCTGTGAGAACCCAAAGCTTTAGGCCCGATTCACACTGTTTCCATGTAGCTCTGCAAAGTTAGCACAACCCACACAGATGCAA
>VUQJ01045789.1:0-10132 GCA_015108635.1 Andinoacara biseriatus
TTCCTGTTAAAAGGGAGTTTTTCCTTCCCACCGTCGCCAAGTGCTGCTCATAGGGGGTCGTTTTGACTGTTGGGTTTTCTCTGCAGTATTGTTGGGTCTTTACCTTACATTACAAAGCACCTTGAGGCGACTGTTTGTTGTGAATTGGCGCTGTATAAATAAAATTGATATGGATATAGGAAAAAAAGATAGAAAAAGCATGTATAAACTAGAATGAGTAACAGTTAACACATACAGTATATATTATCATCATTATTATTATGTAGTATTGTCTCCAAATGTCCCAATTGCGAACAGTAACTACTAGCAATGTGTTACTGAAACACTGTCTACATACCACTGGAAAGATTCATTTCCACTTGTACTCCCCTCCATCACATCTTCATCGTCACCATGGTGTTCAGCTTCGTCAATGGCAGCACCAATCAAGTCCTTTATCTGGCAATGTTGTCATTTGTCTACAGTTTGGTTTAGCTAGAGGATATGCAAAATGCACCCAAGTGTGGTATGAATGCACACAACTATTACAGCAAACCTCTAACTATATGTATTTTAAAATGTGTGCACTGTTGACACTTCGGTGAGGGTGTCACTGAAGGTCCTCTGAAGTGTATTACTATGCTAACAAATTTGACCTAGTGTATTCCCCCACCCCAATGTACCTCTTGAATGTCCATATCCACCAGGCTGGTCGTGGAAGAGTTCACACTATCAAGTTCATCTTCACTGCTGGAATTGTTGAGTTCTTCCTCTCCATTGGTCAAAGTGTAAGTCATATGACCTTCTGTGTTGATGTCATGACTGGTATTCTACAGTTTAACAAGAGAAAGACAATGAACAACTTGATGAATTAACTCCCTTTGTCTCAAGTACAATCATCAAATCATAAACAGAGTAGGTGTAAACTTTAACTTTCAGTCAACGTCAGTGCTTTCCACCTCAACTGCTTGTTGTGTCATGGGAGAAAAATAAGTTAGTGATGTGGCATATGACAGGTTATGCTTATGATAATGTACCTAGTTGGGGAGCTGAAAGAACAATTTAGGGAAGATTCTTAAACTTTAATCAAGCAGGATATGAAGGTTACCCAGATACATGGGGGAATGTATACTGGCAACACAATTCCAATTACACTCAAACTGTGCTGTTGCATATTTACCTGTTGAAGGGCAGAATCCAAAAGCCTAATTGTGGAAGAGCTCTTACTGTTGACATCATCTGTAACTTCTCTATGGGAAGCAGTGGGCCGGCTAATGTGATCTTGTGAGGTGTCCTGTACTTTAGTTCTGCCCTACTGCCCTATCCTGGAAAGGTGGGGTGTTTAAACGTAAATGTCAATTACTACTTAGGTCCTTTCATTTCCTATGGGTATCCACAGGTTACTGTAAGAAAGTACTATATGCCATAACAGATTGCTACTTCCGCCGTACAGTTCTATACTTACGGTTACGTCAGAGTCAGAGTTAAAGACAAAATTCAGTTACTTTGTGCTGTAACGGGTGACTTTATTAGTTGGAACATGAGTTCTGGTTCAACTTGTGCTGTTATCGGTTGTCACAACATCAGTCTGTAAATTTTTTGAAATTATTTTATTCTGTATATTTGTTCTCTTTCCACAAAAATATAATACCCAGTTGCACATCCTATTACTGTATTTTTCATTATGTTTTAAGTTTTCCTTTAAAGTACAGCTTCTAATTTATTATTTTTTTAATGTTGTTTTATTTATAGTGTGACACTACAGCCTACACAAAGCTTTAACAATGCGTGGCTTCCACGTAATCATGTAGCAGTTAGCAAGCTAACAGCAGCGTGTCTCCCTGATCACAGCCTTCGGTCAATCCAGTGTTTCTGTTTCAGTGATCGGAACATTCTGATATCCAGATAAGTGATATACCTTCCACAGAATAGCTGCCGAATGACTAAATGATTCCCCTAATCGGTGACAGGAACAGCTGACTATCTCCACCACTCCACTTTCCCTTAGCTTGGCCAATGCTCTGGCTCGGCTCTACAGCTGCTTTAAGGGAAATAAAGTTACCTTGTTTTTTCAGCATTACTTCATTGATTTAATTGCTTTGAAGATAATTATATGCCTCGGTGCTCTAATAATTACGTAATTCCTCACCATCAACACCTTCAGAAAAAACAAGGTAATTGATAATACCGATGTAGCTAACGTCGAGCCATAATTTCATGTGATCTACCCAGTCAGTGACAAGTGACTGGAGAGGAACTTTAACCAAATTGTCCTCGTCGCTTTTTAAAACATCCTTGCAATGCCATTACACCAGAAACTGCAGTGTTAAACCTCCAAATGGAAACAACAGTGCAAGCAGAATTATTGATAATGGCGCAAAGTCAGCAATACTGAGTAGATACTGAGTGCATTTAAGATCATCCTAACATATTATGGGAAGATGCTTCCACATGAGACTGTAAATAGCACATTGGCATCAATTGCCTTTGAAAAAAAAACCAGATTGTGTTCAGATCATAGACATCAAACAGTAAAACAGTTTATTTTCTGTTACTTACTTTTACTTTCCATGTGTACTTAGTAGTCCTTGGAATCTCTGCTGTGTAACTCTCCAAATATCTTTAATAAGGTCCACGCCGTTTCGCCATGCTAGCTCTAATGAGCTAGTTCAGTTTCTTCCAGCTCTATTCACGGTATCCCTCGCAAAAATATAAATAAATAATGGTCTCTTTGACCCGTTCATACCAGTGTCAGCAAGGAAAGGAGAAGGAGGAGAAGACATAGCTAAATGTAATTTTCAGCATTACCACAAAGGCATTTGCCATTTATTATTTCAAGGAAAAGACTGTGGAAGTTGGGAAGATTTCATGGATGAGTGCTGACGACCAGCAACACTGTCCAAAAGAAATCACTCAGTGGCCTGATCTAGAAGGAGAAAACGAATAGATGGACATAAAGTGGGACATGAAAGGCAGAAAAAAAAGTCATCTCTAGCCTTTTTCCCAGCAAAGGTTTTGAGGGTTGGTGGTAAGTTGTTAATTATATTGCTTCTCAGTTAGCTTGATAGCATTGTTCTTAAAGTGGGGCCTGGACATTTACATCTACACCCTTTATGAAAAAGCTAAAGGGGTGTCCACATTGGCATTTTTTTTAATTACAAAAAAAACTTGACCAAAGCGCTTCTTTTAACCATTTAATACTGAACCTGTTGCCGGCAACAGAACATACTTCAAAGGTGCCGCTGTTCGCCGACTTCCAGCAACAAATACCGTAATACCCCTATACACCCGCGAAGTTCACTCTCCGAGCTTTCAGGAACCGTTTGAATTTTTCCCATTGCACAAACGGTCATGGAGTTACGGTAAAACTCCCCGCTGATATGCTACGTCTTAAACAGCTGATCGCCGCTAGTACGGGCAGGGAACCGGCGCTTCAGCGGCGATTGCCGGGTGTAAAGGGGTTAATCCCCATGATGTTAGGCTAACTTGTATCATTGTCAGCTAGCAGCTATTATTGTTAAAATGTTGAGGATGAGAGGTAAAATATTTGGCTATTATGGTATTTTGAGTTGAAGCAATAATTTTGGTGTGGATTTTCTGCCTGATTCTTTGATTTCACGTGTTTTGGTGTAGTCAACTAACTCAAATGAGGAGTCATCAGCTGCCCAGAAACTGGAGTGGGGCACAGAAGAAAATGAACGAGCTTCAGGGAGAAATCAAGAGCTTGAAAGCAGACTATGGGAAAGAGAAACTAGATGCTATGAGAAGTATTTTCTGTTTATGAGTTCAAGTAGCCTAAAGCAAATTATAAAACAACAGCTTTTAATGACTGAAGATGTGCCTATATATTCCCGAGGTCAGACAAACACTGTGGGTGTGCAGGTCAGGCATAATGAACTAAACTTAATAACACAAACTGAAATTTTCATATACTCCCATACTGAAGCATTGAAATCTAAAAAAAGAGACTCCCAAATCACACAGACAAACAATTGCTGGCAGGGAGGGCTGGGATCTGCTGCCAAGTGTGGAAAAAGGGTCCACACCTGGCTTCAACCTGATATTTATAGGTTATGGCTAATTCAGTCTCCTCCTGCTTCCTGTTTCTGCCTAATCAGCTCCACTTCCAGTCACAGTCGTCATAGCAAAAATGACTAATTTAATGTTTTAAAATGGTCTCAAAACACAGTAATGACACAAAGCTTTTGTTGCCTTTTCATTCCCTTTACAGAGCTTCCAGCAGTAGTGACAACACTGAAAGAGATCTTAGAAAAAACAATTCTGCATCTACCTGGTCAACACCAACACCAGACCGACAGGTTTGTCCACCCGCTTCTCCTCAAGTGTTGTCTGACCCTGATGATATGGTAAATACCTCAAAGTGCATTGATAGTGTTTGTGTTTATCCATGTGGGAAAAGGTTTGCTCTACACCTTGTGATTGTACACACAAGTTAGAAATAAAGCATATTCATCAACTTTGTACAGGATGTATACAAATCATGATGGATTTGGAAATGCTATGATGATGCCCCAAATTTCTCATGTTATGAAGTTACTCTGTAACTCTATGCATATTCACTGCACTGATGAATAGATACATTTACAAAGAAAAAATTATGTAATTTTTTCATCATTATTTGGTGAGTAATATTCAAATGTTTTGCAGGTGCCTCTTATGGCAGGTTGTGATGTAAAAGTCCCAAGACTAAAGCTGAAGTCTCTGCGGACTGCAAGTTCAGCATTGTACATTGGGGATCTTGCGGTGCTCATGTATGGTAAAGACACGCTGTCCAACTCAAGTTTGACCGGGAGACAGCGAGGGGCCCACAAGATGCTATATTTGGTGAGTGCATTTAATTTAAGGCAAAACTGGAATAATGAGACAATAATCAGACAATCACTCACTTACACTATCAGGACTACAAATAAAATAAAATAAACAAATACATACTAATGCTTCTATATGATGGTAGACAATCGATATTTTCAGTTGTCGTCAGTTACAGAGGATTTGCACATGATGTCACCGCCAGCACGTTTGCCACTCAGTTACCACGCTGTCTTATTCAGTCTGACTGGGGTGTGATGTATGTGCAATCCCTTTATAACAGTTTTTGCTGATTGCATTCAGAAATGTACCCGATAAACCGTCCTCCCTGCGATGACGTGTGTTAGTTGTGGACGGTGAATAACACTGAGGAAATGTTTTGTTCTGTATGTGTTTTCTCAGTCACAGCCCACGCCCAGGCGAAATTTGCTGACATCACCATGCAAGATGTGAGACGAATTGTAAGACAAACACCTATGTTCATAGGTGTGAAATGTTTCAAAATATATCAAACTTGTTTTTCAGCATTTTGTCTTGTGATTTTGTAAATGCATCACACTCTTGGGTACATATAGTATGAGTAAACTTTAAGAATACTTTAAGGAGTATATTTACAGTATATAAATAGTAAGCCACATGTACTTTAAGTATGCAAAGCAAACTTAAAGTATAACAAGTAAACTAGTGAAATAACCAATGTTTATAACAGTATACTTAAAGTATGCAATAAAAATAGGCTCAAAGTATATACCACTAGTACAATGGCAGTATATCAATAAGTGTACTTATGGTATTCTTTAAGCATACAAGAGGGATATACCACGTACATTTATAGCATATAGATGAGTATACTAGTTGTATACTTTAAAGTGTACTTTTGGAAACTTAATATGAACTTTAAAGTATACATTTATAAACTAGAAATGTTCCAATTTAGTCTGAAAAAGTATTAAATTAGGATACTTTCTAGTACACTTAAAGTACACGGTCTTTAGTATACTTGCTATACTTATACTTATACTGAAGTATACTTAATAAAATGAACTTTAAGTATACTACTTTTTGCTAAGGGGCAGGAAATGCACGAGAGGACTCAACTGTGCTGAACAGGCCGATCAATCGTTCCAGGCTGCGTGGACCCGACATGCAGTCACATTTCTAAAGAGATGCAGGTCAGTTTACGTCACAGGTTACTGAAAAGGTTCAGGGCATTTTCGCCTTGTGCACCTCTCAGGTGGACTTGGTGGGTTTAGGCCCTTGAAGTGTTACAACACACATTTTGTCATCATCCACAACAAGACACTTGCTTCTATCTGCCTCGCTATGGTACTCAAAGAAATTCCTATACGGGACCATACTGCTGTTTGCTGTTGCCATTATTTTGTGGACTGGGGCGGTGAGCAGACACACACACACACACACACACAGGTGCGGTATGGGGCCCCAGCTAAAACTGCTAGAGCGGAAAAAAATATTTCATATCAATCCAAAAGGCTTTTAAATAAATTGACACAAAATGGAATGAAGGAAATTTTCTCTATAATTTCAGTTCGTTTTAGTTTTTTTAAACACATAGTACAATTTCAGTACGTTTTTTTCTTTTTAAATAAACAAAAAGGGTAATTAAGGTCACAAAAACTTTTTCTTTAATCAATTTCAGTTTTCCTTATTCCGTTCATTTTCATTAACAATAATAATCCTGCTCAGCTGGACACCATGTGTTGAGAAATGTGTATTTAACAAACCAATACCTGAAAATGATTTTACATCCTCAGTCTGGCTGTCACTACCGCTAGCATCGACTAACCCTGATCCTGTTCAAATAACATAACAAAAACAATGACTAGCCCCAAGCATTCACTGTATTGGCTGATAACTATAACAATAAAGCACGTGCATATACCACAGAACAGCTGTTTGAATAGCTCTCCGCTGTAGTGACCACAGTGCACGACAGTATTAAAAATGTCCCAACTTCTATGAAATCTGTGGTTTCCAAAATGACCCTTATCTACAGAAATATCTTTTATGTTCCAAAAATGTGCTCATATCCTAAAACCTCTTTATAAATTATCTTCACTTTCTTAAAAATAAGTATCATAGAAGCACACGGACACACATGGCATGGGTCGAAGCATCCTAGTATTTTTATTTATCTATTTATTTCTTTCAGTTAGATGAGTTGGAGGCTTTGGCAGAAGTCCTCACAGAGAATTCATCCAATAACTGTTGGAGGGGGAAAGACAAGAAATTAGTTTTCTGCTCTCTGCTGAAATGAAACAATATGAGCTGTACTGTTTGCTCTGTGTGTGTGTGTGTGTGTGTCACCCAGGGCTCTTCATCTCTTGTGTTGCTCAGAAAATATTTCAAAGTTCCAGAACAGAGTAAAGTTTCAGTGCAACTTTGAACTTGAGGAGCCAGCCAGCACACAGTTTACCTGCTGTCTCGGCTGCAGCTGAGAAACTATTTCAAGTATTTCGAGTCTGTAATAAGTTCACACAACAAAACTGTAAAATCAGATTTTCTTGTTTGCTGTGCTCTCAGATCTGCAGCCCTTCTTCTAAAATATGTGCTCCGTGAGCTGATTCATATCTGTCAGCTGCTCCTGGGATGGTCAGCTTGTGTTCAGAAGTCATGTGTTTTACATTTATGGAGAATCTTCTAGTGAGCCCAAAGTGATAAAACGTCTGATATAACCTGGGCAGGCCCGCTGTAGTTTTGCCCTCTACCCCTGCTCTCAGGTATGGCCTGTGATCCTGCAGAGGCAGCGAGCAGCTGGCTCCACTCAGCAATCAGCCCTCGGAGAACTTAGGCAGAGGGGGAGGACTTGGGCCAGAGTGCCTTTGTCTCCCAGTTTTTCTTTTTGGTTCGTTTCGATGTTTTCGTGGTGATGATAGTGGATCGGCAGTCTTTGGTTACTGCCCTCTCCCCAAGGGGGGCTCCTTGAAACCAGGAGATTTCACTGAATCTCATGAAGAACATTGGTCCCCATCTGCTGTTGGAGATGCTTTATTTTTTGTTTGTTCATGATCAGAACTACTTCATCTGTATAACTGTCACTAAAATGCTGCAGATGCTCCATCTCTGTGTCCATGTTCAAAAGGAAACACTGGACCATTAAGCACACCAAAATAATCCAGAGGTCATGCAGTGATTATGGAAAGTGATTGTTGTCATTTCCAACAATAT
This sequence comes from Andinoacara biseriatus, assembly GCA_015108635.1. Taxonomy (NCBI): domain Eukaryota; kingdom Metazoa; phylum Chordata; class Actinopteri; order Cichliformes; family Cichlidae; genus Andinoacara; species Andinoacara biseriatus. The sequence goes on from VUQJ01045789.1 coordinate 7,999, forward strand.
GATTTTAATGAGGCTTTGTGGTTTTTTTCTTTGCGCATCACTATGATATGTGATATCACTATGTGATATGAGCTGTTGTTTGAAAACCATGCCGTGTGGAGCTTTAGAGAGTTCAGATATTAAATTAAATATTTTCTTATGAGTATTTTTTTTTATGTATTATCTACAGAAACACATATCCCAGTGCCACTTACTCAGTCCTTTGTGCTTTTGTGAGAAACATTTGAGCTTGTTGTCCTAGGTGTTTGGGACAAGAAGTTTTACCTGCTGGCTCTCGTCGCCTCACTGCCACTCCGAGCAGCAGCAGGAGCACATTAGCGTGTCGGCTTTCGCCTGTTATGCAAAAACTGAGGGAGGAAAAAAGGCCTTCTAATAATGTCTGCTGGCGGAGGAGAGCAGAGACAATAACAGCGAACACATTCAGACAGATTGCCAACATGAGGAGCAAAGTGACTGCAGAGTCTGAGGGGAGTAATATTACAGCCATTTGGCTAATAGTCACTGTACTCGTTACAAAGGCTTCACACAGACAGAACAAACAGTCTGAGGGAGAGGAGAGGTGGTTAGGCGAGAGGAAGAAATCAAAGTGTTTTAGCCAGGTGAGAGTGCTGTCAGTCTGCAGGTGTGAAATGAAAACTGCACCCGCCCGAAGAACTCCAACAGGAAATGACTCACCTGCAGCAAGTAAGCAGGCCTGTTTTTAAGCAAGTAATGTCTAAAAAGAGCGTATCCTAAAAATCCTTTAAAAGAATTGCAGGAGCAGCTCCCGTCCCTCTTTGTAGCAGCAGCCTGCCACCCAATCCACCCTGGACAGCACCAGCAGGGCCCTGGCAGACTCTGCTGTGTCTCCTGCAGGCCCTCCAACAACAACTGGACCCACTTTTTCATGGCTCTGTGCTTCCAGCTTCCATGGTGGTGTCTGAGCATGTCCCTGTAAAAATGAACTGACCCTTCCATGCCATGGCTGCTACTTAAAATTCATTATCGTCCTTTTTTTCTATGCTTTATTGCTCTGCTGCCTGGTTCCTCTGCTGTGCTCTTCCTCATCTACTCTTCTCCATAGTGCTCTCTTTTAAAGTGGTGGACTGCACAGGTATGTTTTTATTTTATTGATTAGGATGTAATCCACTCCTGGAACAACTGCTGGCCTGGAGCATTCAGGTGTGTGTTAACAATGCCACAAACGGCCCAAACCTCTGCTTTTGTAGAGGTGCTCACACTTGCTGATGATCATTTAATCAAGTGCATCTGACAAGCAACACCTGGCTGCTACTTACCCTCTTAATTCCTATTGAAGCAGTAAGGGTCTACTTAGGTTTTCATAGGACTCTTTGCAGTCCTGCAATAAAACAAAAACACAATATTCACATTATTGTAATCGATCCCACTTTGGACTTAAAAACTATATAAATGGAATTGAATTGAACTTTTTTCTTTACTCCCCATGTGTTTATTCACATTTGGGGTTTCCTCTCACCCCCTAACAGGTCAAGCACGCCCCTCCCTGAGCCTGGTTCTGCTGGAGGTTTCTTCCTGTTAAAAGGGAGTTTTTCCTTCCCACCGTCGCCAAGTGCTGCTCAGAGGGGTTCGTTTTGACTGTTGGGTTTTCTCTGCAGTATTGTTGGGTCTTTACCTACAATACAAAGCACCTTGAGGCAACTGTTTGATGTGAATTGGCGCTATATAAATAAAATTGAATTGAATTGAATTGAATGACATCCCATTCTTAATCCACAGGGTTTAATATAATGTTCACCCACACTTTGCACCTATGATAACTTCAACTCTTCTGGGAAGGCTTTCCACAGGTTTAGGAGTGTTTATGGGAATTTCTGCCCATTCTTCCAGAAGCACATGTGTGAGGTCAGACACTGATGTTGGAGAGAAGGCCTGGCTCACAGTCTCTAATCCATCCCAAAGGTGTTCTATCAGGCTGAGGTCAGGACTCTGTGCAGGCCAGTCAGGTTCTTCCACACCAAACTGGCTCATCCATGTCTTTATGGAGCTGCTCTGTGCTCTGGTGTGCAGCCATGTTGGAACAGGAAGGGGCCATCCCCCAACTGTTCCCACAGAGTTGGAGCATCAAATTGTCCCAAATGTCTTGGTATGCTGAAGCATTCAGAGTCCTGAAAAA
>VUQJ01045791.1:9899-23516 GCA_015108635.1 Andinoacara biseriatus
TTAACAATTCTTAAAGGCTTTTACTAGTAGGTCTCTCTCTCACACACACACACACACACACACACACACACACACACACACACACAACCCTAATATTTGTTATGTGTAGTTATTTATGAGTGTTTATTAAGATAATACTGCAGTTTAAAAATAATCCTATTTTGCTGTCACAACCAGTCATGGATTACTTGTTTACTGGTTTACTCGACTCTGCTCAGATCAGCTGATTGTTGTGTTTGTGGTATCCCAAACATGTGTTGCCAACAGGGAAGTTGCAGCGTGCCCACTGATAGGCAAACTATGCAACACCAGAACTCCTTATGGTCGAAGAGTCTGTCATTATAAATGCTGATTCTGTTGTCTGTTATGTAAACAGCTATTATCAATATCGGTCGGGCTCTAATTGAGACCTGGGATGCTTAAATCAGTGTTTCCCAACCTTTTTAAGCCACGACACATATTTTCACATTAGAAAAATAACAAGGCACACCACCAGACAAAAATGTCACAAAAAGTATATTTATTAAAATATAATTAAATTCCAGTCTCAATTTATTTACTCAGTGTGAAATCTGGGCCTGTTTAATTGAACACAAAGCTGATATTCTTGCAGGAATTGCAGAAAGACACACACAAAGATCTTCGTCAACAACTCTGAGTCTCTCTTTTTTCATCTGGATAATCTTTCCACAGCACACCTGATGATTTCTCATGGCACAATTACATGTATGTGCCACAGCACACTGGTTGGGAAACACTAGTCTAAATGATTGTGAGTCAACTGCCTGTACAAAGTGCTTGCTAATCTCTATTTTTGTATTTTGCCCCTTTATTCGCTTTTTTATTTACTTCCTGCCTTTGTTCCTTGCCCTTTCTTATTTTTTGTCTGTCCCACTATCATTTATTCCAGTGATTCCCGATCAGTCGCCTTTGTATGGAAGCAAACTTGTGTCATAAGGATCTGAATTTTAAATGCCATTGAATTTCTAGCACTGATTTTTTTAATGCCGCCCCACACCGAATGTAAAACACCAAGACACGACCGAAAGGTAATTAACACACGCAATGTACCTGCACAGGTATAAACGCAGCAACGTCGGCCACTTACGTGGAAGCACCTAAGGTTTGAAGGGCTCGACACACGGGGAGTATTGCATTGTTTGGTGCATCATGATTTGTAGAGCAACGAGCATCGTTGATAATGTGTGGCACAATGCGCCGCACTTTTAACTCGCAATTTATTTGTGTTTACGATATTATTTTCTCATATTCAGTGATGCGTGAACATCATTTTCATATACTTCGTTGTCTGGAGTATAACATGCAGTGTTCATAATGCGCGATGCGCAGTGCCGCACAGTTAGGCAGTATTCAAAGTGCGAGTCGTCATAGAAGAACGCGATTAATGGTTTAAATGCCATTGTTCAGACAGCTTTTGACATTGTCCATAAAACAGGCAAAAAATTATTTTTTTATCCGAGTGTTTCTTAGTTTTAGACTAGTCGGTTGGTCTATTTTTCCCTTGTATAGTCAACTATTAAATTATTTGCCAGGAACATCCCTAATAAAAACTATTTTTGGTGCAGTTTAAGACAGTTGATTTATGACCATGTAATTGTTCAAATAATCATGCAGTAAAAATTGAATCTATTGATGGAAAAGCAACCTTTTTTTAAAAAAAATGGAGAATTCTATTTATCTATTACTGGATAAATCTAAGTAATAGTATTTACAGAAAAACTACTTTAATATTTCCAGTTTGACTATTTCTAATCTGATCTAAGATCAGCTTCACTGATAATGACGGCTCTCTGACAGCCACAGCTGAGCGGAGCCACATGGAGTCCAGTCACAGTTTCATATTTTGCTGGAAACATTCAGAGCAGCTTTCCAAGTCTGTAATGAATGTAAAGGTTTATTAAGGGAAAAAGACTATAATGAATTTCTCAGCTTTATGTTTTAAATATTCCAGTTTGGGGAGGATGAGACATTTTAGTAAAAGAATGCAGATTGTGTCAGGAAAATGAATCGGACAGGGTTTGTGATTTTCAGTGGAAAATATGTTGAGATTCATACTCTGAATTTCAGACACCAGAACTTTCAAAATGCTGACAAGTCACTTTAAATCCGTTTAGTTCAGTTTTCAAGTCAATTTCAAGATAATTTCACCCTCATCTTCACTCAAACATTCACATCATCTCTAAGATCAGGACATTTTTCCATCCAAAGAGTGTTCTGCGTCTAAAGCTACATACAGATCAGTGTGACGTAACAGTGATGCTACAGTAACTACAGTAAATGTTTCACAGGAACTGACAAACAGTCTGACAGCTGCAGCTGCGCTCATTATAAATCCGTGACATCATCACTGTCTCCGTCCTTACAGCCTGTTGACGAGTGAACGACTGTAAAAGCTTTATGTTATGTAAAAAATAACAAACTAACGTCTTGTAGAAACATAAACATCTGCAGATGAATTTACTCTCCTGATCGCTTTGCAGTGACTTTATGAATGAGGAAACGAATTGGAGTGTCAGACAGGTGGTTCAGGTGCAGCAGGAGGGGAGGAGTCAGAGATACTCAGTTTGCTGGATAAAACCTGCCGGCGAGCAGGTTAGGTTAACAGAGACTGTTACCCCGGTAACTTACTCAGAGTTGGAGTTAGCTGTCTTTATGGAACTGAAAACTCGAGTTTCCCCTCATTTTAGGGTTAGCAAACACAGAGTTGTTAGCTAAACCTGCTTCCAGGAATAGTCTCCTGCTCACTTAAACAGATGTAGTGCTAACAGAAACTAGTGTTCCTAAAAGGCTTGTTTATTCTGAAATTACATACATAAATTAGCTCGTTACAAATGTCTAAAACATTTGTATTAAAAATTTCTGTACATGACATCTGCCTTACGTTCTCTAACCTGTAGGGGTCAGTCAGCGGTATTCATAAGACTTTACCAACACTGGAGGCAACGACCAAGAACAACAACAACAACAATCATTGTGGCACCAAACAAGGGCTTTTCACTATTTTTGGTGAAAGAGCGAGAGAGAGAGAGAGAGAGAGAGAGAGAGAGAGAGAGAGAGAGAGAGAAAAGGTGACAAAAGCTGTGTGTGGCCTTTGAACTAGTGATGGTGAAATGAAGCTTCATGAATTGAAGCTTTCCATTCAATAAGTGAACCCATGGGCCAAAGCTTTAGGGGCTTCATTTGCTCTAACGGGCCATCAAGTGGACAGCCAATGTGAAACAGGGAGACTGATTATAATCACACATAGGCTTTGGTGCGTGAAGCTTTGAACAGAATAAATGATTTTTGTGATGGTAATAAAAAAATCCTGAACAAATTAATATGGTGTCTGTCTTTATGAATGTTGGGTTTATAGGAAGTTGGAAATAAATTGGATAGCGATTTGTGATGTGAATGTGATTGTGTTACTTGGTTTGTAATTGTGCTCACCAGGGACATTTTATACAGAAATAACAGCGTTGCCACAGTGCTGGGCTTCAGGCGCTTTCTTTTGTTTGAAATGATTTTGCCTGCTTTAGAAAATACCTTTTCGCAGGGGCAGGGCTCAGATGAAGCTGGGGTAATAGTTTATAAAGCACACCTTATTAGGAAAGATCAGCTCAAAATGTTGGCAGACAGGGGAAATCTCCTCTTGGTTGGTTCCATCACCAAAAAAAGAAACAGCTCAAATAGATTGCAAAACAACGTGCTATAGTCCCCAATATCACAAACTGTGAGGGGGGGGGATCATTGCGTTTCGCTGCCCAATATATTTCGAATCGTACGCCGAACCCCCAACTCGTTTCCTGAATCAATCACGTGGTACAGCCGGCTTGCGAGGCTTTGAACATCACTAACACAAGCCTCGATATGCACTTCAGAAAAGTCTCCCTCGCTTTCTCGATACATGCTCCGAAGCCTCGACACAGAAGGACATATCATTACTTTGAACACACGGAGACAAACTTGGCAGTAAGTGAAACCCACTGAGACAGACAGCTTCACATTCTGTGTTTCAAAGGAGGAGAAACCTTTGACATAAAGAGGCATTTTGTCTGCAATGAACAGTTTGTTTGACTCCTTAGGCTTTGTGGTACCAGTCACTGTGGGAGGAAGAAACTTAGTGAGGAACCTATCTGTTGAACATTATGACTGGGACACCACTGCCAGCATCCAAGCAGGAACACAGGAAGATGTGGAGAGACTCTATGAAAGACCTAGAACACCTCCAGATTCCAAGACCTTGTGTTTCAGGTTCTTTATCTATGCAGACACAGCACAGACAGTTGTGTGTTTTTTCAGATGTGTCAGTCAAAGCCATTTGTTGTGGCTTACTTGAAGACAGTTTCTACAACTGGACAGTGCCATATGGGATTCATCATGGCAAAAGCAAAACTTGCTTCACGCGCAGCGTATACTCTTCCTCCCCTTGAACTTTGCACAGCTGTCCTAGCAGTCGAGATGTCAGACTTTATTCAGGACAAACTGGACACTGACATTCATTCGGTGATGTACTATATAGACAGTAAAATAGCCCTGGGTTACATTCATAACACCTCACGCAGGTTTTATGTTTATGTGGCAAACAGGATAACCTGAATCAGAAAGGCTTCTCATCCAGACCAGCGGCATTACATCAGCACTGAAGAAAACCCAGCGAACTCAACCAACAACTGCTGCAACTCTCAAAAGCAACAACTGGTTTACTGGACCTTCATTTTTTATCAAAACCTCAAGAAGGCCACAGTTCTCAGATAGATGTCTTTGAACTGCAGGATCCAGACATGGATCCAGAAGTTTGCCCTGAATTAACAACCTTTTACCACAGTGGTTAAAAAAAAAGGTGGACTTGGAGTTCAGAGGTTTCATAGGTTCTCCACTTGGAAGTCTTTGACTCGTGCACTCTACACTAATCAAGAAGGCAAGAAGTGTTGCCAAAACACATGGTGGTAACACAGGGGAGGAGGAGACACAGGCTGTGACAGTAATCATTAGAACCACACAACAAGTTGCTTTCAAGATGAAGTTTCAGTGTCTTGCCAAAGGATCCCAAACCTCCAAACAAAGTCCACTTCGGAAGCTGACACCCTTTCTGGACAAAGATGGATTATTGAGAGTCGGTGGCCGTATGTCTGCAACTGTCATGGTCCCCGCCCTCTCCGGGCCGGCTGTGTGTTTGTGTGGGTGTGTTGGTGGGTGTTTGGGTTTTTTTGGGGCAGGCTCTTCTATTCTCCACCCTTTGACCAACCTCCTCTGGCTGCGTGATGCACACCTGATTTCTATCATGGATCACTCACCTGTTTTCCTGGAGGCTCAGATGAGGGGGTATTTAAGCCATGCGCCAGATCGTTGCCCCTACCAGGTAGCCTGATTATGCGCCTAATCTGTGTGTGGTGTCTCTGTGCAGAGCAGTGTGGGATTCCTTTTGTGTGTGAGCCGCGGATCCGGAGGGTCAGTGAATGCCTCACCAGGCTGACGGAGTGCTGGAGCTGAGCCACGTTCAGTTTCTCTCGCCTAACCCTACCAGGGGGACAAGCCCCCAGCCAACATGGCTCCTGGGATCACTGGGACACACAAACCCCTCCACCACCATAAGGTGGCGATTCACGGAGGAGTGGCCTTGGGGTGGGCCGTAAAAAAAAAGCTTTACTTATCGTTCTTTAATTTTTCTTCATCCTGTTCTTCATTCTCATTCTTGCTTTTTAATTTTTTAGCACCCACATATTCATCTGTTTAATCTTTTTTGAGTGACTCAAAATACAAGTTGATGTGGTTATGTTTACTGGGTGGATCTCTTCATTGTTATGTGATGAATGAGCTGGAATTAACAATAGCATAATTTCATTAAGTGTAGTTCAGGGAATTACTGCTAATGATAAGAGTCAAGTAAAAATTAAACACAATAATATAATCATCCAGTAAAACAACAGCACTAATCTTCTTTTAATAGATGATACAACTTTAAGTATTGTGCAGTCACATTCCAGTGTACTTCAATGGAATGCCAACAACCCAGGTTTAGTGTGTTCCTGTACAAAACAAAGTACTGACCTGTTTTGACCTGTTTGTAATCAAAATGCAGAAGCTGATATTAGCCCCTCTTGAACAATTATAGGCAAGGAGTGTTTGCTGTCTTATGTTGTCCATAATTAGTTTTGATAATGTCAAAAAAGTTGCTGTAATTTGTTACTGAAGTCCAAAAAAGGCACAAGGAAGTTAACTGTGTTCCATTGTCAGTAAATGCTTTGTTAGTAATTACACCTTCACTGGTGTTTGAGAAATTCAGTATAAAAGAATGAGGAAGGTACAAAAAGGGAACACACAGTCTTCCGTAGTTAAAAAGGTGCAGACTCACCTGGACTTCATCAGAGTACCTAAGGAAACCAGTACCTGCCAACTTTAATTTTTTTTTTTTAATCTTAATTTTGTTTAAGTTTTGCTCTCTGTGAAGTCTCAATGGAGGCTGTGGTAAATCAACCTGCCCGTCCACACTCCCAAAGCTGCTCTGAGAACACCCTGAAGTTTGTTTGTAAGTTTCAGTCTGGCGATGAGGATCATAATATCAGTACTGGCTATGAGTCTGTGTCAGTCATCCTCCCTGCACAGTGCAGCGTCTACCAGTTGAGGCTACACATCTGTATGCAGGTATGCAAACCATACTGAACGGCCTATTGTGCAAAGAATGTTTGGTTGAAGTCTGTACTGGATGTAGATCTGGTAAGTCCCTAATTGCTAGTTTTAAGTCAACTTCAGTACAGCATGCTGTACATTCTGGTCTCATCAAGGGTAAAATTAACAATAAAGCAGGGAATGATTAAGGATGCAGCAGCATACTCATGAGTAATAATACACTGATGCATGTGCAGGTATAGTTGCTTCAAACAAAAACAAAAAAACAAGTCTGTTAAAACCAAAATTCCAAACTTGAATCCAGGAACCAAGTGATATAACATTTGCCACATCTGTCTTGTACCTACAGCCTGTGGTTTTTAAAGGCTTAATTTTGGCCCTGCTCGTGAGGGGCTGATGCATTTAAAAACAAAAACTTATTCTTACAAGTGAAAACTTTCTCAAACTCAAGGAATGTACTGCCTGGCATTTTTTATTTTACCTTTATTTTACTAGGAAGTCCCATTGAGATTGCAATCTCTTTTACAAGGGTGACTGGCCAAAATGGCAGCCATATAAACTCAAAAACATCTCAATGTATTATAAATACAACATAAAAAAATAATAAAAGTTTCAAACGATATACAATATACATTATGAAACTATAATATGAAACATTAAACCATGGCTTCTCAAGTAAAAGATCCATAAGTCTCCCTCACTGTATTCCTTATTATGCATTTAAATTCACCAACAGATAGAGGTCCTTCTGTAAATTATTCCATGTCCAAGGACCCTAATGAGAAATTGCAGTTTTCCCTAAATCTGTCATAGCTCTACAGTAGATACATCAAAAGACAACCTTTTTGAAGAGCGTAGCTGGTAACTATTGGTATGAGGACACAGAAGGGTACAGAGGTAAACTGGAAGTTTACATAAAACGGCTTTATAAAGGCAATATATACCAGCGCTGTTTTCCTTGAATTGTCTGTGATGGCCAACACACCAATGCAGTGGTGAGTTTTGTAATAAAATGTAAGGATGCATGGAACACTGAATCAAGACTCTTTAGAACGGATGAGGAAGCATGCGTATACAAGATATCCCCATAATCAGTTACAGGCAAAAATGTAGCTTCTAAGTTTTTTTCTTAGCTTTAGCAGAAAATTAAGATTCATTTCTAAAGTAAACGCCAATCTTCACTTTAAGCTTCCTAATAAGATTTGCAATGTGTACATTAAACAGAATCTTGTCATCTATCCATATAGCCAGATACTTGTAGGCATGTACCCCTTCAATGTTTTTGCCATCAGATGCAACACTCCAAAGAAACCAAAAATCTGAGACCAGCTCCACTCCATCGCCTCTTGATGAACAGAGATTGAATGACATTTGTTGTCCATCTAACATTTACTACCATTTCAGCATATGCCTCACCTCTTACGCCTCCAGCCTGAGCACATTGCTGCTGCCTGCTGATGGATGTTGGATGTCTGCCTCTGGTTGTTGTACCTCGAAGCAGGCAAAGAAGCTGTTCAGTTCTTCTGCAAGATTTATGTTGTTGTCGTCAACTGACAAGCTGGGCCTGAAGTTTATTATATGCAGAACCCCTTGCTACAAGTTGTGGCTCTGGAAACAGTCCTCAGTTTTCCTCTTATACACAGCCTTGATCTCCCTGACACCCCTCTTCAGGTTGGTGTTGGCAGTACCATAAAGCGCCCCATCACCAGCTCTAAAGGTGACGTTCCTCTCTCTGAGTAAGATTTCCATCCATTTATGGCTTTCTATTTGGAAAAACCCAGATATTCCTGTACACAGTTACAGTGTCAGTGCTGAACTTGATGTAGTCCAGAACAGCTGAGGTGTGCTCCTCCAGGTCCAGTTAATTGAAGATGTCCCAGTCAGTTGTTTCAAAGCAGTCCTGCAGCTGTAGAAAGGCACCTTTGGGCCAGGTCTGAACAGTCTTAGATGTAAAAAGAGTTTTGCTGAGGGGTGTATGTTGATATCATCTGGAGAGCAGTGGCTGTTCACACTCATACTGTCTTTACACCAGCTGTTGGTGACATACAAGCACACTCCCTCTCCTCTGCTCTTACCGGAGGTCCAAATCCTGTCCTGCTGATGTGTTGTCCTGCCACTAACTCGATGGCTGCATCTGGAATGGATGAATGAAACCAGGTCTCAGTGAAGAGGAAAACATAGCAGTCCGTCATGGTCTTGTTCATAGCCACCAGAAGTCTCAGTTTATCTATTTTATTTGTGAATGATCTTACATTGGTGAGAAAATTGCTGGGCAACAGCGGTTTATGAGGTCTTTTCCATAGCCTCGTTACAACGCTGGTTCTGCAGCCTCTTTTTTGCCTTTTCTCTGTGCTGTATCTGTCTGTGACGCCTCCTCACAGGGATGATTAAACACAAAGAGCCAGGTGGTCTGGAAATGTCCACTAGGGTGCTATGGGAGTGGAGGAAGTCGATCATAACCACCCATTTATTTTGCGCTCTTATCTGTAGGAGTTTGTGCCTTCTGTATGTATGATGCTTGCCCGACATAATGGTGATGTGTTGAGCAACAGTTGATCCACACATAACCACACACATAACTTCACAGAGCACCAAAAAAGAAAGCACTGAGCCGCGTGCTACCACCTTGCCCATAGAAGGCTGAATTTAAAGACAGCTTGAAAATGAAATTGAAAAAAATGATGCCGAAATTTAATTGCAGCAATTCAGAATGGTAATTAGTTCTTTGTACAGCTCCCATGTGCATGTATGCATGCCTGACATTGGGGGCAGGCTCCTAATGAGATGAAGAATGGTGTCCTGGGGATCTCCTCCCAAATGTGGACCAGTGCATCACATGGCATCTTTAAGCAATTTTTTTTTTTTTTTTTTTTTTTTTTTTGAGCATTAAATGAGAAGTGGCTCAAGACTTTTGCACAGACAGACTGTATTAAACTATGGTGGCCAAATTATTTATTTTTATGTATATGATCCTATGTTTTCAGGCACAGGAGCAAAGCTGCCATCCAGACCCTTTTGCGATACTGGACCCTGAGAAATACACATTGCTGTATGCCAGAGGTGGTGACTGGTACGAAGCCTACGACGACTGTCAGGTTATCAGGACGTTAGACATTCCATGGTCACGTGATGACCCTCATTGCCTGTCGGCACACATATTGGTAAAACCACCTATGGCAGTTGATCCAGAGGAGAAGGAAAAACAACAGGAGTGCCTGACTTATCTGATTGGACACGACCTTGAGAAAGAAGCATCAGATCGACTTGGTGAACTCACCTTTACCCGTCGGAAACTGGCATCTCCTAGAAAACAAGAGCTGAAGAATCGGGATGACAAGTTGTATGCCACAGAGCCTTGGATAACATATGCCTCTTTACCAGATGACCTACAAGAATGGCTGAACAGAGACTTGCCTGTTACCTTCCACTACATGAACAGGATCAGCTTCAGCATAAAGGCTGATCTTAGCACAACACCAGAACTCCTTCTTCGAGTCTTTGAAAGGGTGGCGAATGACCGAGGAATTAAATGTGAGAGTTTTGATAATCTTGTGTTGAAAGTTACAGGGAGGGAGGAGTTTTTATCTGGAGACTACATTCTGTGTGATTTCCTCTGGGTTCGACAGTGCTTGAGAATCAACCAAGAGCTCCATCTCTCTGTTGTCCCTATATCACAGCTTGCCTCAGAGGCTGTCAGATTTGTGGATTGGCCACTTGTTGATGGTTTCAGTGGCCAGTTCAGTTCTCACGATGATCTCAGACTCGAAGGGAAGGATTTGGATGACATCTTCATGATATCTTTGTGGGACTGCAAAAGAAATTTCAGAGTCAAATTGCTTGGTTTTGATATCCCACAGCTTCCAAGCAAATACCCTCAGTCTGTTTATGCTGAAGCATCCATACTCTACGGTAACAAGGTCCTCTCTTCAGTGTCATCCGTCCCCAAGGCCTTTGCAGATGAAGTGCTGTGGAATGAGTGGCTGGACTTTGATGTTCTCCTTAGGGATCTGCCACGTGGAGCTAAGCTGGGTCTTACTATTAATGAAAGTCCTAGTGATATGTCTCCAATAACAAAGGACCCAAGGCCATCAGTGAACAAGGACTCAAAAGCTTCATTCCAAAAGCCAACATCACCTTCAGTCAACAAAACACCAGACATGCAGAAAGGGAAAGGAAAGGTGCTCTACTTTGTCAACCTTCTCCTCATAGATCACAGGCAAGCTTTTTCTTCTTCTTTTTTTAGTTAAAAAATTATGTTTAGTAACAGTACAAGAAAAATGGTAAATGGACTAGTTCTTATATAGCGCTCTTTCTACTCTGTCTGAGCACTCAACGCGCTTATGCAACCTGTTTTCATTTACCCCATTCACACAAGCAGTTCTATGAGTAACTAAGCTAAGTCCTTTAATTATCTACCATTCACACTCCAAAGTTTGCGTCGGAGAGCAACTTGGGTTTCAGTATCTTGCCCAAGGGAAACATTGGCACGCAGCCTGGAGTAAGCAGGAATCAAACCGCCAACCTTCCGATCAGTGGGTGACCTGCTCTACCTCCTGAGCTACAGCCACCCCAAACATGCATAAACACTAAACTTGTAAGTGATGCCAACTCCCAGCTCCAACATCCGACTTCTGAGGTAAACGGAACACAGCATTGGTCCCAGGCTCTCTGTGAGTCACAGTATTTGGATATTACACCGGCACATCCTCCCCTTCATGTCCTCACATATTTCTTATATCTCCTTATGGTAGGCTGCAACTCTACCATGGTATCTGACCATGTTGATACACCACTTTCACTGTCCTTAAGCAGATTTCACTCAGTCTCATTGTGAGCTAGTATAGCATTATTTGGTGACTCAGTCCTTGCAGCTGGCAGCTCATTCTTATGATCAGCAAACTCTTAATCGAGTCCTCTCTGCTCTGACAACAGTGGAGCTTTGGCTTTTAAATCAGAGAGGATCTTGGCTATGGATGGGGAGGTGTAGATGCTTGCTGGAGGGTCTGCTATTTATAGCTTCTGAGGTTAGATTCCATCACAATGGACAAAAAAGGGCATTGCTTATAGATGTACTTGAATAACATAAAATGCTGCTTATTCTTCTTAAAAAAAAAAAAAGTTAAGTTGAACTGGAACTGAGCAAAACTTGTCTCACTCCAGTGGCTTCTCTCTAGCACCCCCAGATGAGTAAAACTGCCAATTTGTGGAATATGCAGCAGTATTACGATATCAAGTAGTGATAACATGGTCATTTAAGTCTCCTGTCTCCTCTGTAAAGCTAGCCATGGTTAGTTCCCAATGTGAGCCTGCAAAATAATTCCAAAATTTTCCAGCCAAGTTACCAGATCATGCCCTTCACATGCTGAAATGTACTGTTGGATTTTTATGTAATAGTCGTGTCCTGTTCTGGTACACTGTCATGTTACCTATTACATATTTTGTGTACTGTGGCATAGGCTTCATAGATTTTAGGCACCCAGATAAATCTACTATTTTAATGTACTAAATACAGTACCAGTTAAACGTTTGGCTGGTACTCACTGGTACAGTATGTACAGTATGTACAGCATTTCAGAGGTAGGCAAAGTTTATCAGCTTTTAAAATGTCATCATTTTACAATACCTTGATTTGCATTACAAGTCATAATAATTATTTAAGGTCTAATCACTTTATGAAGTTGAATGTATTTACAAGTAGAGAGACACTCTTTTGCTAATACTACAAATCCATGTGTGTCCATGTGAGTGGTTGTATTTACAGCTGCAAAACGTAAATACGTCTAAATATTTCCATGTGTCTGTATGTGTTATCAACCTTAGTGTCAAAATTGGCTTTTTAGATCTTGTTAAGCTTCATCTGGTTTCTCTTCCTCTACCCTTATATCCACTTTTTTTATTTAAGGCAATATTTTCAGGTGACAGGGGCTCAGGAGGTAGAGCAAGTCATGGAAGGTTGATGGTTCGATCCCTGGCTACTCCAATCTGCATGCCAAAGTGTCCTTGAGCAAGATACTGAACCCCACGTTGTTCTCCAACTGTTGGAGTATGAATGTTTGTGAATGTTAGCTAGAAAGCACTAAGCTGTGGAATGAAGGGCTTGTGTGAATCGGTAAATGCGAATATGTTGTTTAAAGTGCTTTGAGTGCTCAGCTAGAGTAGAAATGTATAAGAATTATTCCATTAACCATTTTCTCAAGTCATTTTTTTGCAGTAATAACTATTATTTATCTCAACCTGGGACACCCATCTTTGCAGGTCCGTTTTAAGCCAGGGCTCCTACACACTGCACATGTGGTCCCACCCTGGCCTGGATGATGAAGCCATCACTTACCAGGCAGACAAGCTGTCATCTGCTACGAACCCAGACATAGCTGACTCCATGGCTATCAGCTTCCTTCTTGATCGCTACAGCTTCCCTGTGGTCGTCCCAAATACCATCAGCCACTCTGAATGTTTTGACAGTCCCACTCCCACCAAATCTGAGCCTCAGGAATCACGTGGAACCGTACCCCCGCCCTTGCCTATCAAAAAATCGTATTTGGAAGCAAAATTGCCTGAAACTGTAACTCTCAGATCCCCATCGCCAACCACTGATACCAGAACAGCAGGTCTCAGAAGGTTTCGAGAGGAGAGCATCCTCTATGCCTCCAGTCTACCCCACTACCTGCGCAGCGTTGACTGGATGAGCCGCAGAGTGGTTGAAGATGTGCACTGGCTACTGGGAAACTGGAATCCTGAGGAACTGGATTTAACAGTTGCCCTGGAGCTACTAAGCATGGATTTTGCTGACGAGATCGCCAGGAGACTGGCGGTCCAGAGACTGGAGAGCCTGTCCAACGATGACGTGCTCAAGTATTTGCTTCAGCTGGTGCAGGTATGTATTTGTGTCTACACAGGAAAGCAGATTCATCCATATTGCCCCCCCCCCCACACACACATAATTTAAAAGAAATTATGAGACTATTAATGTGTGAAAATTTCTTTTCC
>VUQJ01045794.1:4335-19398 GCA_015108635.1 Andinoacara biseriatus
GTTCAGTAGGACAGTAATATTACAGTATTAAATAAGTATTATTGTAGTATTCTGGTGGTAGTATTGTAGTTATTGTATCCCAGTAAGCTGAGTGTTATAATGTAAACAGTAAACTGTAATTGGACGTTGGCAGAGATGCTCTTTATTTCAGGTGTCGTACAGGATCAAAATGTTGAAGGAATTCTCTGACTCACACTGTCTTTGTGTGTTTGTGTAGAAGCAGAGCGACACAGATGGATCCAGTTCTCAGCCCTGTCCTCGCTGTGGTGGTGGGAAACCATTTTGCTGTGACCTTTGTGGGAAAACCTTCAACCATCAGTGGAGCCTAAAAATGCATCAGCGTAGACACACTGGAGACAAACTGAAGTACTGCAAAGAATGTGGGAAAAGCTTCACCACAACAAGTGAATTAAAAAGACATGAACTCATCCACAGTGGGGTTAAACAGCACCTCTGTGACCAGTGTGGGTCATCCTTCACCACTGCACATCAGCTTAAAGTACATAAACGAGTCCACACAGGAGAGAAACCATACAAGTGCAGACACTGTGAGAAAAGCTTCTCACAATCAAGTAATTGTAACCTTCATGAAAGTTCACACATTGATGGGAACTACAGCTGTGAGCAGTGTGACAAGAACTTCAGGAATCTCAGTTCATACTCCAAACACAAACGATCCCACGCTGCAAAGAAACTGTTTCACTGTTTCCAATGTGCAAAAACATTCACTTCATTATCTGCTCTGTGCAAACATCAGCGTGATCATGCAGGGCTGGAATCAGTCCCATCATTGGATCACAATCAATCTGCAGACACACAAAGATCCTCTTCTGGTTGCAGGATCAAACTTGAAAATCCTTGAGATCCGGCTCCACAGAATTCCGATGGAATCTCCTGTAAAGAGTGTCAGCGAATGTCACACTTGGATCTGATGAGGAAGCTCTGATTTCTGGACCTGCAGTCAATAATCCTGAATCTCACATTTTGGAAGCTGCAAGTACAGATATTTACATCAGTGTTTTTATTTTTCTTTGAGGAATTTTATTAATGCTCTAAAATTTATCCCAGGTTTCCCAGTTAAAATTGAATCCTTTCAGAAACAGTAGTATTTACTAGTACTACTTGTATTATACAAATGTCTGTTATATCTAACTAATACTGCAGGAAAATGTTATCTTTAATAAGTACTTAAAGGTTGGTGGAGTCAGTGCAGTACTCTTTGTTTAACCCTGTAACGCTGGCGATTGCCGCTGCAGCGCCGGTTCTCTGTCCGATCAGCTGTTTAAGAGTCGGCTTCTTACCGTAACTCCATCCAAATTCAAACAGTTCCTGAAAGCTCGGAGAGCTCACAACTATATATTACTAGCGGTATTACTGTATTTGTTGATGGAATTCTGGGACTTTTGAAGTACGTTGTGTCGGGTTCGACACTTGAGGAGGTATAAGGTTAACTCCTTGGCTGTCGGGGGCCCGCCCTCGGGCCCTTTTCAGTGTTTTCTGACTTTAAATTGTTGTAACTTTAAATTGTCGTAACTTTATAGTAACGCTACATTCAAATCTTACCAAACTTGTATTTAGCAGAGTCATTCGGCCAATCGTGATGAAATGGATTCCCCAGAACCAATAATAACCAGACAGTGTCATGTGACTTTTTAATTACTTTCAATTACTTTCAGTTTGTGTTAGTTTTCTTTGTGTTACAGTAATATGTGGAAGTGTCAGGAAGAGGACGGAGAGCAGCGCAGCGATTACAACTCAAACACTGTGAATGACTCACAGTGACATAGAAATCCAAGTCTCAGACATCTGCCCACTGAGTTAGCTTTGAATCCCGTTGATCCCGTTCTTCGCCCTGTCCTCGCTGTGGTGGTGGGAAAGCGTTTCTCTGTGACCTTTGTGGGAGAACTTACCATCATCAGCAGAACCTAAAAAACGCATCAGTGTAAACGCACTGGATACAAACTGAACTACTGCAAAGAATGTGGGAGAAGCTTCCCCATAGCAAGTGAATTCAAACAGCAGGAACTCGTCCACAGTGGGGTTAAAAAGCACCTCTGTGACCAGTGTGGGTCGTCCTTCACCACTGCTGGTCAGCTTAAAGTCCATAAACGAGTCCACACAGGAGAGAAACTGTACAGGTGCACACACTGACAAAAGCTTCTCACAGTCAAATAATCGTAATCGTCATCAAAGTAGACGCACTGAAGGGAGCGACAGCTGTGAGCAGCACGACGAGCTTTTAGGAAGCTGCAGGTTTCAGTATTTCCATCAGGCCTCCAGCCGGTGGTTTATTGCCCATCGCTGTGCCGTGCTGAGGTCGTCTTGTGCTTTAAATTAATTATTTATTCTGGCTAGAATCACGGACATCAGGGTTTTTCTTTGAGGAGTTTTAATGTTTTACTGCTTAATTTTTTCAAGTCTTATCCCAGTTGAAGCTTTTAGTTTCAGATGCTGTGGTACTTTTTTTTTTTTTAGTGTTTGAGGAATTTTAATGGCCTTAAATGATCTCCCACATTTTTAGAGGCGACTCCGTCTGTGGTTAATCACTTAAGCAGGTCATTAATTTAGATTTATGCCACCTCAGTAATCAGTAGTCAGGTAGAGTTGTTTTGTACTTTTTATTCTTTTATATTTTTAGTTCATTTTTCTTGCTGCGTTTTCATGCACGTTTTCTGAAACTGTTTTTTTAACTTTTGGAGGATTTGACAACAAAAACTTAATGTTCAACCATCATTTATATTTATTGAAATCTCTAAAGTTTGTCTTGTTAGTTTGGTGTGAAAAATAAACAGTTTGAGCCATGATGTCACTTCCTGTGTTTCAGAGTAAAGAGTGTCAGATGGAGGTTTATCAGAGGAGGCTTCTCTCCACTCACACTGCACAGACTTCCTGCAGCTTATTAAAACCTGACATTAACATGAAGAAAAATAATAAATCTCTGATTGTCCCCAAATTTGCTGCAGGTATAAAAATTAGCATGTGGTGTGTTTAAAGTGTCAAAATGATTCATTTTGAAGTAGTTTTTCATAGTTTTGGTTGCCTAACCCTTTGGCTCACAGTTGGCTCCATATTTTTTTAAGCCTGTCATGTCAGGCAGTTTCTGTAATTACAATGATCCAAAAGCACTGATGTACCAAACAAGAACAGCGCTATAAATGTTCTATAAGCTATTCTTGTATTTTTATTTAGTCATTTATGACAGGCAGGAAGGAAGGGGTTAAACAAAAAGGGATAAAAGGGGGAAAAAGAAACAAAGGGGAGAAAGGAAAAAATAATTTAAAAAAAAGTAGATATACATACATGCACACACATATTCACATGCATATACATATACACACAATCTTGCTGTTTGCAGTAACGTGTGTCTGCGCCTCTGTTATGGAATGTACTCAATAATGAGGGCAAGAAGCTCCCCCGATGATCCAGAGGCAAATAGGGAAGGATTCAGGGGACCCAGGCCATCCACAGCCCACCAGGAGCTCACAAGACCTGAGGCCGCACATCCTGATGGCACACCCGTGCACGCCCCAGAGGAGGAAGGAGGGAGACCCCAGATGGAGCCCCCGCGGACAAAAGCCAGGAGTCCAGAGTCCACCTCCTTTTTTTTTGCAGTTTGGTTCTTAATCCCTGAAAATGATCCCGACTGACGAGCACTGAAAACAAACTGCAGACAGAGCCTGAGTCATACATACGTTTGTGTCCTTTATTGATGTGCGTTCATCTCAACACAGTAAACAAAGTGGGAGCAGGATTTAGATCCATAAACTTCAGTTCTGATGGTGGATTGAGTTTAATAGAGCCCAGAGCAGGTCTGATAGAGGCACAATGTGGTGTGAAGAAAAGGACCACAAGCTCGTTCAGCTTTTATTGATGATTAGATTAAACTTTATTGTCATTGTACACAAGCAAACAAACATTTCAGTTTCAGAACACCATCCAAGAAGACAAACAGAACAAACCTCCCCTGTTAGATCAGGTGTCTGCGGTCATGCATCTGTTGATGAGAGGGAAACAAAGTGAAACAATGTTCTCTGTAAGCTGGATCCAAGCGTTGGAACAAAGCTCAAAGAATGTGAAGCAGAATCAACATGTCAGGGTTTGTCTGTTCCACGTGTCTTTCATTCTGTACGTTTCACCTTTAGGTTTTTCACCAGGATTTAACAGCCTCCAAAAACATCCATTTACTACAACATGGTCTCTTGAACTCTGTGTTCCATTCAGCACAATAAGGAAAGATATTAAGGCTCTTGGTTAATGACTAATTAAAAACAAAGTGAGAGTAAATGTGTGTGTTTGTGGTCATATTCATCACCATCAGAGGGCTTCAGGTTCAGGTGAGTTTATTTGTTGCTGCAGGTACATTTGGTTTGCATTCAGCAGCTCATCCATGTGAACATGAAAACCTTTCCAAACATCACAGACAACAGAAACAGAATCAAACACAGTGAAGGAAAAAAGAAGAACAAATCCTACATAATGGAACACAAACACTTCTTTGCTGCCTCATTTCCTCAGGAGGTTTTGCCTTCTGCAGGCCGCCGCTGGAAATAAGAACGACTTCTTTGATTAAATAAAGGTTACACTGACTCACTGCTCCATCTTGTGGTACAGATCGGTATTACACAGAAGTCCAGCCCAGCCTCAGTTCAACTTCAGTTTCCATCTTTTTTGGACATAAAGACACAGCAGCTGCTGTTTGACATCCTGCTGATGGCTTCAGTTCATATTGGAAGGTTTTCAGAGCAGCTGCTGTGAAATCATTTAGAGTTGTGGGAGAACTGGAATTAGGAGCAGGGATTCCCACAGCATCTTTGCATCCACTCGCTGCATGCTGAGTCTGTGAAGACTTCCTGGAAATGGACTGAAATATATGACTCAGCTGCTGGCAGAAATATTTGAGTCAATGACTGCAGATCCTGTTGATCCATCAGGCTCTTTTCCACATTCTTTAGTTAAAATGCTGATTATGTTTAAGTTTACATCCACGACTAAAATTAAAAGCATCAAAAGGATTATAAAAAGATTCAAAGCTAACTCAGTGGGCAGATGTCTGAGACTTGGATTTCTACGTCACTGAGTCATTCACAAAAATGCTATTTGAATTGTAACAGCTGCTCTGTACTTCCTAAATCTGTCCTCTTCCTGACACTTCCACATATTAGATATAGATATAGAAGGCATTTCTATTTTACTAATAAATACTGTTTCTGAAAGGATTCAAATTTAACTGGGATACCTGGGATAACATTTTAAAGCATTAATAAAATTCCGCAAAGAAAAATAAAAACACTGATGTACATTTGCAGCTTCCTAAATGTGAGATTCAGGATTATTGACTGCAGGTCCAAAAATCAGAGCTACCTCATCAGATCCAAGTGCGACATGAGCTGACACTCTTTACAGGAGACTCCATTGGAATTCTGGGGCCTCCTCCCTGTGGAACATGCCCGGAACACATCACCCAAGAGGTGCCCAGGAGGCATCCTAATCAGATGCCCGAGCCACCTCAACTGGCTCCTTGTGATGTGGAGAAGCAGCGGCTCTACTCTGAACCCCTCCCAGATGGCCGCACTCCTCACCCTATCTCTAGGGGAAAGGCCAGCCACCATTAGAAGAAAAATCATTTCTGCCGCTTGTATTCGCGATCTTATTCTTTGGGTCACTTTGGCCACCTGGCTACGCCTAGAAATTCCGTCCATAAAAATTATGAACAGAATTGGTGACAAAGGGCAGCCACAGGAAGCAAGTCCGACTTATTACCAGCTATACGGACCAAGCTCTCCTGCAGTTGTACAGAGACTGAATGGGCCAGACACCCCGTGGGATACGGTCAAATGCCTTCTCCAGGTCCACAAAGCTGGTTGGGCAAACTCCCACACACGCTTGAATATCCTTGAAAGGATAAAGAGCTGGTCCAGCATTCAACAACCAAGACGAAAACCACATTGTTCCTGCTGAATCTGAGGTTCCACTAACGGGCGTTGGGACCTTCTTTTCAGCACCCTGGCATAGACCTTGCTGGGGAGGCTGAGGAGTGTGATTCCCCAAAAGTTGGAGCACACCCTCCGGTCTCCCCATTTTAAACCACCACCCCAGTCTGCCAATCCAGTGGTACTGCCCCAGATCTCCACGTGATGCAGAGGTGTCAAACAAGACAGCCCTACAACATCCAGAGCCTTCAGGAATTCAGGGCAAATCTCGTCCACCCCAGGGGCCCTGCCACCAAGGAGTTGTTTAACCACCTCAGTGACCTCACCCCCGGTGATGGCAAGCCTCCCCCTATCGTCCCCAGACTCTGCTTCCAGGCGTGTCAGTGGGATTAAGGAGGTCCTCGAAGTATTCCTTCCACCATCTGACTATAGCATCAGCAGCACACCACCCTCACTATAAACGGTGAAAACTGAAACTACTCTCCAGGAGACTGGTTCCAGTGTCAAGGCTGTGCATTGAGGTGAGCCCAACTATATCTAGCTGGTATTTCTCAACCTCACGCACTAGCTCAGGCTCCTTCCCCACCAGACATTCCATGTCTCGACAGCTGGGGATTGATCCGCCAGGGCCTCCGCCCTTGGCCACTGCCGGATACACACTGCTCCCAACCCTTACAAGTCCTCCTGCTGGTGGTGTGCCTACAAGAGGGTGGGCGCATGAAGCCTCTTGGGCTGCGCCTGGCCAGGCACCACGGCTAATGCCCGGCCACCAGACGCTCTCCCTTGAGCTCCCTCCCCAGGCCTGGCTCCAGGGTGGGGCCCCGGTAACCCTATCCCAGGCTGTGTCTGGACCCTCAGCCAGATCTGGAGGATCGTTGTGTCTGCAGATTCATTGTGATCCAATGATGGGAATGATTTCAGCCCTGCATGATCACACGGATGTTTGCACAGAGCAGATAATGAAGTGAATGTTTTTGCAGATTGTTAACAGTGAAACAGTTTGTTTAAAGCGTGTGATCATTTGTGTTATTTTCAGAGTGTGGGTATCAGATGGCTAAATCAAATGCAGAGACGTGACAGAACGTGATTCATGTCACATGTAAATTCAGAAAGATCTGGGAAAGACTGTCTAACTAAAGGATGAAAGAATCATAAATAGGAACAACAGATCAGATCTTTGGAACTTTGATCAGCTGGCTTCTTACTGTAATTACACGACCGTTTGTCTTATCAGAAAAATTCAAATGGTTCCTAAAAATGCAACAACATGAGGATAAAAATACATTCAACAAAAACTAACATGTAAGATAAAAAGTGATTTTTTTTAATCTGCTGGGAAAAAGCTAATCGCTAACATGAACAGCTAAAACACTTTGATCCAGGAAGGTTGAATTAGCTTCACTTTTCTTCAGTTTGGAGTCAAAAATTTTATCAAGATGTTTACGATACCATCTGATTCATAATAACGTGACCTCTTCTAAAATCGCTAATCCTGTCTTTTGTCTTAGATGTGTTAAATTCAGGGTTGTCAAACATATAGCCTGAGGCCCACCAAAACATTAACTAAACCCATTTAGCCCGATCCAGATGGTAAACTTATAATGTTGCTGCAGTATCACGTAACCATAACACACATTCCTGCAACTTTATAATAAAAATACTGAAACTAATAAAAAATAACTGCATGCTGCTGTTGCCAATAAAAAATGTAACTAGGGTAACATTTTTTTTCAAAACTCCTTCATTAACTCTTTACAGGAGCTTCCATGAGAATTATGTGAAGCGGAATCTCAAGGTTTTTCAAGTTTGACCCTTCAACCAGAAGAGGATCTTTGTGTGTCTGCAGATTGATTGTGATCCAATGATGGGACTGATTCCAGCCCTGCATGATCACGCTGATGTTTGCACAGAGCAGATAATGAAGTGAATGTTTTTGCACATTGGAAACAGTGAAACAGTTTCTTTGCAGCGTGGGATCGTTTGTGTTTGGAGTATGAACTGAGATTCTTGAAGCTCTTGTCACACTGCTCACAGCTGTAGTTCCCTTCAATGTGTGAACTTTCATGATCGTTACGATGAGATGATCGTGTGAAGCTTTTGTCACACTGTCTGCACTTGTATGGTTTCTCTCCTGTATGGACTCGTTTATGGGCTTTAAGGTGACTTGCAGTGATGAAGGATGACCCACACTGGTCACAGAGGTGCTGTTTAACCCCACTGTGGATGAGTTCATGTTCTTTTAATTTATTTGGTGTGGTGAAGCTTCTCCCACATTCTTTGCAGTACTTCAGTTTGTCTCCAGTGTGTCTACGCTGATGTGTTTTTAGGTTCCTTTGCAGACTGAAAGTTTTCCCACAGATGTCACAGCGGAACGGTTTCCCACCACAGCGAGGACAGGGCTGAGAACTGGATCCATCTGTGTCGCTCTGCTTCTACACAAACACACAAAGACAGTGTGAGTCAGAGAATTCCTTCAACATTTTGATCCTGTACAGCGCCTGAAATAAAGAGCATCTCTGCCAACGTCCAATTACAGTTTACTGTTTACATTATAACACTCAGCTTACTGCTGCCAATGCAGCGCTACAATATGACACATTGTAATACTACATTACCAACACTGTCAATGAGTGCAACACTACAGTGGAACAAAGAGAGCACATGAGAGGAAGATGAGATTCTTTCTAAGGTAAAGACTGCTCAGCAAGTCTCATTTGATAAACTACAAATTTAAAGCGTACAGGTAACGTTATCGTTCATTTTAGAGTTTTTAGATATTGGATCTGTACCTGATGTTTGATCTTCTAGAAAGTTTTCTGGAAGCAAATGAAATGATAATTCCATGTTATTCAAAGTTTATAGTGGACAGTAAGTGCAGGCTGAACTGGGTAGTTTGCAGTGTTGTGGTTCAGTTTACAGTGATAAACAGTTGGACATCTGCATCCTTGCTCACTGCTAGGTTAGGTCCCGGTAGCAGCAGAGACATTATGAGAGAGAGAGACATGGACCTCAACTCTGAACTGAAATTTCTGACTAAGATAGAAAGATGATGGAAGTAAAACTACCAGGGGAGAAGCTGTTAAAATCTTATTAGTGTACAAAGTCAGAAAACCTTTAGGAGATGTTTATCAGATCTGACTGAATATTCTGTGCGTGAAGGTTTTATGTCCAGTTGATCTTTGAAATGAAAGTTAATTTAGATAATGCTTCAAAATAATGAAGTGCTCCAGTGTGTTTCAATATGGCTGCAAAGTAGGGCTACAGGTATCAATTATTTTAGTAATCGGGTATTCACTCCATCTGAGCTCACCATCAGTATCTTTGTGCTTGCGCAGACAGACTGCACATTAAACAGTTGGCTGCAGCTGTTGTGTTATCAGTGTTTATGTTGAAAAACTGGGGGCTGCGTGAGCATAATGTTATCATGCTTTGTATTCACAATCATTATCCTAAACACATTTCTACTGCAGGTCTATATTTAGGCACTAATCAGGGATTAAAGTACAAAAAATATTTCTGGGGTCCTTCTGGTACGAAGTATCGCCAGTGCTAATGGTGCCGCTTGCTAGCAATATGTCTGCAGTTTTAGCAATCCCTTCTGGGAGCTGAAGTAGAGAAAAAAATAACAGGGTTAATACAGGAATCCTAGAGTTTAATTTACTACCTTTTACTAACTGACTACCTCTACAATATTTTTACTACCAGCACAAAAATCGAGCCTCAACCTTTTTTTGGGGTAGTGGTGTTTTGTCTAAAAACTAGGAATTTACACTTGATTAAAGTCTGAATCTTCCCAAAGTAAGTGAAAAAACAAGAAGAAGATGACTATGATGAAGGAGAACTTTAATGTCGATAATGTGGGTTAAACGGAGACATCTCAGAGATGCAGAGTTTAACATCAAAGCAACAAATTTGCTTCGAGGATTTTTGAGTTACTCAAAGAATTGTTGCAGCCCTAAATGTCATCAAGTATTTTCCTGATATTTACTGGATCGGATTACATTTTTTATTCCTTCCCAATATCCGATTCAGTAACTTAGGTCAGAGTCTGAGTAATACCGATACTGTCTTTCGTATCGGCGCATCCCTAACAAGATGCTGTTACATGCAATGCAGTGCCATGTGTCTTAACCCCACCAACATCACAACTTCTTGCTGAATTTATCTCCGACAGCTCTGACTGCTTTCTACACCTGCTGCGCCGCACTCACAGCTTGTTCCTGTCTAATATCGTCAGTAGAGTAATTTTGTGAATTGATGGACTATTTTAGAGTCCAGAGGCCATATCACTGCAGACCACCACAGAATGGTGCAGTGGTGTGGATAACTCGGCCATCGGCGGTCAGACGGCAGCACTCCAATTACAGAGACCGACAGACATTTACCAAAGCCGCACTAAAACATTTTGACCAATTTTTGAGCACAGTGTTACCATATAAAATTGGTTCAAGGTCAGTAAGTGTAACAAGAATTCATACATAAGGCGCACTGCCAATTTTTGAGAAAATTTAAGGATTTTAAGTGCACCTTATAGTGCGATAAATACGGTACGCGTCAGGTCCATGCAGCCCGTAACGTTGTGATTAACCTGTTTTTTCACTGCAGTGTTTGAATTTATTAGTAAGAGAATAACAATGAGGAAAAACATTCAAAGCATAAATATGAGGAAATATCAGCAAATTCCTGCTGAAACTATCAGAGAATGGACGTGAGGGAATAAAGAAAGTGAAAAACAGAAATATGTTTGCAGTAGGAATGTGCGCAATTACTCGAATAGCCGCCTAATTGTTGCCATTTTTAATAGTCTGTACCAGACGTTCTAGTTGATTAGCCTAATTATTAAGGTTTCCGTAAACCCAGTGCTGGTAAATGTTTGTCCTAAATGCTATGCAGCTATCTGCCACCAGATGGAACTGCAGCCCTTATATTGTTATAGAAAAATGCCATAACGTATTCGCACCTCCCTTCCCTGCAATTCTGGTTTGCACAGAGAAACAAGAAAACTAGCAGGACAAATGTATTTGTGCCATAAAAACACTGTAGGACCCAGGATGAAAAAAAAGTACCAGCATTTTATGTTTCTGTCCACCTACACAGCATGTCAAACACTGGGACACAACTGAAAGGTAATTAACACACGCAATGCACCTGCACAGGTATAAATGCAGCTAAATCAGCCACTTACAACGAAGCAGCTGAAGTCTGAATCAGGGGTAAACTGAAGGAGGAGGCTAAGCGAGAGGGAGGTTTGGGCTCCACTGATGCCGCCCTGGATAGGAGGAAGAAAATGGATGGATATGTGAATTGTATTGTGTGATGCATGAATTGCAGAGCAACAAGCATCATTGATAATGTGCAGCACAATGCACCATACTTTTAAGTTGCAATTTATACATTTTTCAGATGTTATTTTCTCATATTCAATGATGTGTGAACATCATTTTCATATTCTTCATTGTTTGTGTTCATAATGCGTGATGCGCAGTGCCGCACAGTTAAGCGGTATTTAACCCTTTAATATGGAACCTGTCGCCAGCGACAGAACATACTCAAAAGGTGCCATTGTTCCCAGACTTTTGGCAACAATTTCTGTAATAACCTTGTATTGGCAACAAAGTGCATTTTCTCAGCTTTCTGAAACTGGTAGAATTTTTCCGATAGGACAAACGGTCACATAATTACGGTAATTCAAAGTGCCTTTGATTAGCTGCCTCAGTGGCGATACGCTCCATGTTGCCCAGGCAAGTAAGGGCAGTTAACGTATGTTTCAGCGTCAATTGCCACTGTTATAAGGTTCAAGTGTGATTAATTATAGAAGAATGGGATTAATGGTTTAAAATGCCTTTGTTTAGACAGTTTTGACATTGTCCATTAAACAGGCAAAATAAGGAATTTTATAACTGAGGGTTTGTTAGTTTTAGACTAGTCGGTTAGACTCACAGTTTTAGACTCACGGTTAGTCTAATTTTTCCCCCTTGTTAAGTCAACTATTAAATTATTCCCCAGGAACATCCCTAGTTTGCAGCCAAAAAACAGAGCACAAAGAGCCAAGACCAAAAAAAGTCCCAACACCTTAGACATCTTTTATACTGTCTGTGGTAACATAGCTTACAGGTGTTTTTACCTGGAGAGAGAAGAATTTGTGTATCAAAGATTGGAAGAATGAGATCAAATGGTTTTAAAGGCCCACTTCCAGCTCTGCTCTGGAAATATCAACGTAAACAAGCCATATAGAAGAGAAAAGGGGCGTCACAAGCAAATGGCACAACAGGCAGCCTGTTAAAGGCCCTGTGCCAAATGTTTAAACTGTGCTGATACAGCATACAAGGAGATATTTTTATGTGCTCTTTTGGTTTTATTTTTTACATTATAATTCTTTTAGGACATATACACCTGACTGAAGAAGGAGCCGCTGTAAAAAAAAACTACATACCTCACAGTAACTGCACTTGTTGAGTCTCTTTCTGATGTGGATCTGTTGGTGCACTTTCAGGTACTGTGGAGCTTTAAAAGTCTTATTGCACAGGTCACATTGATAAGGCTTCTCCTCAGTGTGGACCAACATGTGCTGTTGTAACTTTGAGTCTGCTGTAAACAGTTTGCCACACTGATCACAGCGGTATACGTCCTGTCCAGTGTGAATGCGAAGGTGTGCATCTCGGCTCGCTGCCTGGCTGAAAGTTTTCCCACAGATGTCACAGCTGTATGCTTTAATTCCAGAATGGGTAACTTGATGTCTCTGTAAGGTGCTACGACGAGTAAAAGCTCTGCCACACTGATCACAGCTGTACGGTTTCTCTCCACTGTGGGTGAGCTGGTGTGTTTTTAAGCTTCCCATCTGGGTAAAAGTCTTTCCACACAAGTCACATCTGTATGATCTCTGTCCAGCATGAACGAGTTGATGAATTTTTAACGAACCCTTCCAAGTAAAAGCCGTCCCACACTGATCACAGCTGTACGGTTTCTCTCCACTGTGGACGAGGCGGTGTCTTTTTAAGATTCCAGCCTGGTTAAAAGACTTTCCACACAAGTCACAGCTGAACGGTTTCTCTACAGTGTGGATGAGTTGATGCCTTTTTAATGAACCTTTACTACACAAATCCACCCCACACTGATCACAGGTGTATTTTTCTTCTCCCTTCCTTCTGTGAAGTTTGTCGGCCTCCTGAGAGCGCCGACTTCTCGCTCCATGTTGGTCCTGCAGTGACAGAGAAACAAACAGAGGCAGTGAGTGAAATTCAGTCACAGAACAAACTCAACGTTCAGACTCCCCCCATTAATATTAGTTTTAAACCTGAGGTTGGATCATGACACCAAACACCTGGTACTGATAAAACGTGCTAAGATTAGATGATTTTTTTATGTCACCCTTGTGCCGGAGGATTTCCCTGCTTCACTTTCAGAACTCTGCTGTCACTGCAATTCGCTGTTAACTTGTTCTTTTTATTGTGAAGGAAAACACCTGAAACACTTTAATTAGAAAAATAGAACTTTTAATTTTGAAGCATCAGAATTTAAAATATATACATGATCATGTGGAGGCCCGTTGCCTAGAGGGCTCTCTCTAGGCAACGGGCCTCCACATGATCATGTATATATTTTAAATTCTGATGCTTCAAAATTAAACCAGTAACCAAAACATTTCATAGTGCCACGTTATCAGAATCAAGAGTTTTGGCCTTCATTATCTTGTCCAAGCTGGTTTTTCATGATTCAGGTTTCTCTCATCAGTGATGAAGCCATAAAGCACAAAGTTTTAATTAGTCATAAAGAGCAATCGTGTTCAGATTGATAACAGAACATGTTGACGTTAAGTGTACATACAGTGGCAAGACCTTTTCATATTAGGATAAACAGACTAAGAAGTTAACACTTTATATCTGTTGTTCTATGTCCAATGTATTAATTGTTTGTTTTATCCACTGATTATTAATTATTTTCCTGGGGTTTACATCTAAAAATTTGTTAAGCGTGCCCCCAGATTTGCCGCACCCCAGCTGGATTACTGCCGTTATTGCCACTCACGCCAGATACCCGTGGTCGATTGCAAAATGCTCAGCAACATGAAGAACAAAGA
This sequence comes from Andinoacara biseriatus, assembly GCA_015108635.1. NCBI lineage: Eukaryota > Metazoa > Chordata > Actinopteri > Cichliformes > Cichlidae > Andinoacara > Andinoacara biseriatus. Next base: position 18,343 of record VUQJ01045794.1, read on the forward strand.
ACTTTGTAGCTGCTCCATCCACTGCTGTTTGTTTTACACAGAGAAACATCTGCAGTACGGAAGTTAAAATATGCTGATGAATTTTTAATTCCAAAAATTATTTCTAATCGAATTACTTGATTAATTGATGGAGTAATCGATACTCAATTACTAATATAATTGATAGTTGCAGCTTGTATTCAGAAAGCATTAGTCAAACATTAGTTTTCAGCACCAGCGGAGCTGTGAAAGGCCTTCAAGAATAACAAAATACAGTTCCCAGCAAGATGATGTCACTTCCTGCTGTTGCATTAAAACATGATAGTTTATGCTCACAACATGGTGGATGATATTCAAACATAGGAAATGCTTTTAGCAGCTTATCGATAAAATATCTGGATTACGTTTTTTCTGTGTAGGCTTTTTATGTGATTTCTGCAAACTCATTAGTGGAACAAAACGGCACTCTGGGACACATTAAATTTGTGATATATAGGTGAAACTTTTCTGGGTTATATGCAAAAATTATCACTCTATTGATCTAATAAATCCTTATTTAGAGTTCTGCGCCGGCCCTACGTACATAACCAAAAATCCTCTCTGAACCTAACCTGACATACACATTGAGAAATTTAACTATACACCAACCTCAAAAAAATTTCTGGCTTGAACCCTGATATTCAATTCAATTCAATTCAATTCAATTTTATTTATATAGCGCCAATTCACAACAAACAGTCGCCTCAAGGCATGATATCAAAGCAGTTATCAGATCTCTCTCCTTTGAGTTCCTCATAACAGTGAAAGAAACTACACAGTGAAAAAATATAAAATGTGAGCTTTTTATTTGGTCTTGTTGTAGCTTCAGAGCTAATTGGGACCATAATAAAACAGCAGCAGCTGATGAAGTCACACAGTTTCAATAATAGTGCAACACTGAGATTTTCTCACCTGTTGTGTTGAACTCATTGTTTCCTCTGTAGAGGCTGAAAATGTTCCTCTGCTGCTCCGTCACACTCTCCTCCTCCTGATGATCAGCTGCAGGAGAACAGATCTTTGTTAGAAGCTACCACACTG
>VUQJ01045797.1:12618-25645 GCA_015108635.1 Andinoacara biseriatus
GGTGACTCTATTCTGAGAAACGTGAAGCTAGCGACACCAGCGACCATAGTCAAATGTCTTCCAGGGGCCAGAGCAGGCGACATTAATGGAAATTTGAAACTGCTGGCTAAGGCTAATCGTAGATTTGGTAAGATTGTTATTCACGTCGGCAGTAATGACACCCGGTTACGCCAATCGGAGGTCACTAAAATTAATATTGAATCGGTGTGTAACTTTGCAAAAACAATGTCGGACTCTGTAGTTTTCTCTGGGCCCCTCCCCAATCAGACCAGGAGTGACATGTTTAGCCGCATGTTCTCCCTGAATCGCTGTCTGTCTGAGTGGTGTCAGAAAACGACGTGGGCTTCATAGATAATTGGGCAAGATTCTAGGGAAAACCTGGTCTTGTTAGGAGAGACGGCATCCATCCCACTTTGGATGGAGCAGCTCTCATATCTAGAAATCTGGCCAAATTTATTAACCCTCCTAAATCCTGACTGTCCAGGGTTGAAACCAGAAAGCAGAGTTGCAGTCTTACACGCCTCTCTGCAGCTTCTCTCCTCCTGCCATCCCTCCAAAACCCCATCTCCATAGAGACGGTGCCTGCTCCCAGACCACCAAAAAACAAACCTAAAATCAGCAGAAAAATATTTAAGCATAAAAATTCATAAAGAAACAACAATGTAGCATCCTCAACTGCACCAAAGAATACAAAAGTGAGATTATTAAACATGCTCCCCATGTGACGCACCTTTAGTTCCATCCCATACCTGGAATGCAAGAAGAGGATGTGCTCTACACTGTGCAAAGCCACGCGGTCTGTACAGTGTCTGTACTTGAAACACAGAAACACTGAATTAGCAACTAGAAATTCTTCACAATTGTTCTTAACTTGCTTCAAGGAATCCAAAACACAGTGAAGCAATATACAGAGAAAATGAAAAAGGTGGAACAGAAGATTAAAGACCACATCAAGAGATAACATGACATAACCAAAGGCTGGCAGCTATTAAATGATGAGTCAAAGCTGGCCTTGCAAATCAAAACAGAAAAAAAATAAAATGCTTGGGCGGGGAGCCCGAGGATTACTTGCCTGAGAACATTTTGGTCTGAAAACAGCTTCAGTTTGTCAGCTGTCTGCAGGTTAGAGACAGAATACAGAAAATTGAAACTTGACTGCAATAATACAAATGTCCTGTGGGAGGAAGTGGTGATAGCTATGCATCTTGGTGTGGAGAACCTTAATTACCCTATTTTCCAGGACCTTAATTTCCTGCAAGGCATCATAAATTCACCCAGTTTTTACTTTGCGTCTTCTGGATTTCAGAGCCAAAGATTTCTCACTGATTGACCTGCTCTAACCTGTGCAGCGTGGTTCTTTCTGTCTGATAGGCACACATTCCCGTCTACATGACCCTGGAAACATTCAGGCACGTAAAGGCAATTTTAACTTACTGCATTGAAGTTTTCAGAATAGCTCACTGTATCAACTGCGAGCCACAATGTGCTTTGTTTTAATGCCATCAATTAGCTTCCCACGGCGTATGCATCACTCTGGAATCGAACTACGGTCGTCCCAGTATTAACTGGCTGTTGAGTCTTATGCTAAATTTATCTAAAGTGTAATAATGTCTGTGACTCAATAAACAACTTGCAGCTTTAAGAGCTCAGGAATGTTCATAATGGGGCATTTTACCTGATTGTTGCTTCGCCACCTGCCAAACCTACACCGTCATCACAGCCAACCTGCCAAGCTACTACACACACATTCACAACACTCACTCTGATCTTGCAGACAGATGTTCAGATTTGGGTTGCAGGACCATTCCCAGGGGACCTCCACCTCCTTGCACCTGCTTGTGAACACATCAGGTCTACTTCCAGGTCATCAATCATCACCAGCCAGTGTCTGCCCACAACATGGCAACAACCGAGCCAAAAACCACGAGGAGTGCAGAGAAGCAACAATACCAAAATGCATTTGGCCACGATGAAAAAAAAATTGTTGTCAACCAATGTGGATCAGCCTGTAGACATCCATTCATTTGAGATATTCTGATTTCTTGTCCTCACAAGAAAAATCTCCAAAAAGATGGACCCTTTTGGATCTTCCTGTGGGTGGCAGGTCCATAAAGATCCATGTAAGTCTTTCATGCTGAGCCTATCACTCAAGTGCTCACAAGCTTGTTTCCTCCCCAGGCTCCAGTCTGAGGCTCTGGGATTCCTGGTCAAGGTGAGGCTGTTCATCATATCATAGTTTCTTTTTTGTCAGTCACATTTGCATACGCTATAAAAAGTGCTTTCTTCTGAAAATGCAATTAAAGTGATTGCTGATGGTGTCTCGGATGCTTTAGAGCAGAGGTCAGTAACAGATGGACCTCGGTCCCAATCAGAGCCAGAAGCTGTCCCGTACCTACAGACAAAACAGAAGGTTATGATTTAAAACCCGATGTGCTTCTATTTTACCAGCGCAGCTTGTGTAATCTTTATGGTAGTGAGTTAAGTCATCGCATGTTGCACCACTCAGCCAATCGAGTCTGTACACGCAGGCGGGAAACTTTGAGACTTTACAGTGCAAACAGATGAGACTTAGAACTAAGTTACACATTGCTGGTGACACATGTGTAGAAAACAAAGGGAGACATACAGACGGGTGAGGAAGTTGAAAAAGATGCATGAGACGTTCTCAAAGGAAGTCACATGGCGCTAGTGATGGCTAAATCCCGGGCCTCTCCAGATGAAACTCATTGATCTCCAAACAATGTCCCTGAGACAGCTTTCCCAGGTCTGAGGAAAGCATCCCTATCCAGACCATGTTTGGCTCCACAAACAACTGCGAGGCAGCTAAAACTAAACATCATTCAAGGCTCACCAAGGAGCACCCCCACATAGGAATGGAGTGACTCCATTCAAGCCCAGGTTTAAGATCCTGACAGGACAAGCTGGAACTCAGTCCCCTCACTGAGCAAAAAATGTGTTGCAGTTGAATATGAGATGGGAAGAAAACCTCTAAAAGATGTGTTGAAAGTTATTATTTCTATAATTGGTTGAGGCTGTTCAGATGTGAAACAGAAAAGGGGAAATTCAGGTATTGTTTACATAAAAATTTTGATGTTTAAATATATATCAAACTGTACAGATAGACATTAGGCACTTCCAGACCTTTGCTTCAAGAAATTTTCTCTAACTTAAATTTTAGTTGCATATTAGAGGCTATTTTGCAATGATATGAATACAGATGTTCCTTGAAATTTTGGAGCCTTTCTGTTTTTCATGCCCAAAATATCTGAAAACCATTAGTTTAGCCAGAAACTAGACGTCCCTATGCTAGCAACATAAAAGTGTAACAATGCGCTGCATATATTGTGCACAGACAGCTCACATGCATGTGCATAACTGGTTGCAGAGGTAGGCAGCTTGTGGAGATTTACTTTCAGAGGGCTGGTGTGACAGAAGAGGAGAGGGAGGACGGATAGGATGAGTTGGAGGCAGATGATCTGCTGTGGCAACCAGCAGCTGAAAGAAGAAGAGGAGGACTCCGATTCTATAGCCAGCATTATTTTTATTCATTTATTTTCCAAATTTGTATTTAAATTGCTTCATGTTGTTTGCAGTATGAAAAGAACATTCATGTTTTGGGTGTGTAAGTCAGTGTGTTCACGTTCTCTTTGAGCAAAGACTGAACCTGTGAAGTTTTTGACTTCTCTCTCACCTGCTGCCAGGTTACATAAAAACCGGGCCAACACATAACCGTCGTCTTTGTTCGGAGGGGATGGAGCTACAGGAGCCCCGAGCACCCGGAGGTGTTTACTGAACGCAGCAGCTGCACGAGAGATGCCCAAAGAAAGAAGCTCTTTCACCTGGAGGCCGCGAGAGGGAGAAGAGGGGTGGGGGGAGCAGCCGGGTGAAGAGACGACAGACAGAAGAGGTAGAGAGATAAAGAAGTATCCAAAAGCATCATAAACAAACAGAGAAATACAGTGAAATAAGAGTTAAATAAAACTATCACAGCACTTCCTTTTTATGGGAAGATGCTTAAGCCCCCATAAAAAATATTCAGGATATTTTGAAGGTTAGAAAAAGACACTGGAAACATAACCTGTGTCTACTGAAACAAAATCAGCGCCTCATAAATGTACTGCACACACTGGGTATAATTATAACTGTGACAGATGAACATTAAAATGTGACCGTGTGTACCATGAAGGGTTTGTTTGCTTTTCTTTAGGCATTCATTCACTGTTAACAGAAAAAATCAGTTGAAACCAAGTGACCAGACCAAACCTCCAGTGCAGATAAAAAATCTGCAGTTCCTCTAATGTCCACTCGAGGCAGACTTCAGTAGTGAGTCAGTCCCATAGACTCCCATGTTAAAATATTCAACTTTACAGCAGAAATAAACATGTTTATGGCCTGATATAAAGAAATTTTGGTTTCTATGGATCATTTCCTTCAAAATAGCTGCACAGGGGGTGATTTAAAATCTGAATACTGAAGTTATGAGCAAACAGGTGACTGTGTCTGATAATAAAAAAATTAAATAATAATACTACTATTTTGCAGAATGGCTTAATGTTGAGTCCAAAATAATGGTGATGTCATGGTGGCTATGTCAATTTTTTTATTATGTTGAACTTAAGAAATTACTAAATTATCCTCCTGTTATGTGTATGGATGCAGACTAACCCGATTGGCTGAATACTCAAAATGCGCCTTTATTTAGGGAAGAGACACTTGATACTGACACTGTGTTGAGCTTCTGAAGATGTTTCAAAACACTGCTCCGAAGTTTGGTTCAAAACCTTTGATCAGACAACATGACTGTGGTGAGGTTTTGCTGTATTTGGCCTCAGTTTTGACAGGTGGCTTACCTGCTTTTTCTATGCAGGTGAAGTGCTGGATTCACATTCTTTAACCAACCTGACATTTGGACTGGGCCTGTAAACCCGCAGAGCGACCTGTACAGGTGTACCCTACCTCAGCTGGGATTGGCTTTAAACTTTACCTTTTTTAAAAGAAGGAAAACTCATCTAGTTTTTTATTTAATTTGTTTTTAATTCATTAATAATAATGCCTAATGTTTCAACATCAAACATCAAACCTGATGACACAAACTTCCAGAAAGCTTAAAGTCAGCCGAACACATCCAAACTTTGAGGATTTTTCTAAAGCCGGAGCAAAGCTGGCAAAACACTGAAGCTGACTGAGCCCCAAAAGAGCTCAAATCCTGTGTGGTTTCCTTTTCATTGCACTGAAGTATTAAGCGGCTGAAACAGCCTCACGGATGTTACAGAGAGAGGAAACAATGCTCAAACACACTGTCCACTGCAAGCACAGCTTCCTGTTTTTAAATATATTTGTGCAGGGATTTCTCCAAAACATGTATTGGTCAGAATTACTGAGAGTCTGGTATAATAAGCAGCTGTGTTTTGAATTGTGTGGGGTTTGTGTTGTTTCACAGAACATCAAGATGTGGTGATAACCAACTTGGCCAGCAGGTGTCACTGTGGCTGATGACAGGTTTCAGATTGTTTCAAAACTTCAGTACAGTTCTGGCACAAATGCTTTGAATGTTTCAGTGTTTCACAAAGACTCACTTTGCCCATCGCTGACTTTATTTAGAAGGTGGATTTTTCAAAACAAAAGAGTCTGTGCAAAAACCAAACTGAGAGAAAACAAATAAAACCCCAAATGCTAAACGAGTGGCCAGGAGCACATAAGGAAGGATAACCACATACAGCATGAAGCAAACAGCATGATGCAACAAGGAATTGAGCCAAACTAAGGCCTTAAATACACATGAGGCAATCAAGGGAAGTGGACACAGGAGGGTGATGAGACACAGCTGAAACTAATTAAATGAGACACGGAAATAAAAATAAATACAAGGAAAAAGAACACGACTGTCAAAATAATGCAGGGAGTAACTAAAGAGGGAAAAGTAACAGGGTGATGGAGCCTTAACTAACCACAGGGAACACAGGGAAGGCCGGATAAACTAGGAATACAATAGTGATGTTCAGATGACATTGATTTCAGATGGGACAGCGATTGTGTTTATGAATAATGAGGTGATGGTGATTTTATTCACTGTGCTTGGACTCAGTCGGTTTCTCTTTTTGTACGTAACCTTTGAGAAAATCCTTTCACATGGTGCTGATGAGGCAGGGCTGCACGAGTATCCCACAGCAAGCCTGTATAGACCTGGATACATCCACCTCTGCCTAGGTGAAGCCTGCTGTAGCTGAGGGCCTGCTGGTCTACTCAATTTCAAATGGAATGGAAGAAAAGGTTTGTGAATATTCTAGTAGTAACACATTTGATTATGTATCAGCATATAATGTGTTATACCTTGCTGGAGAGCTCAAAGTGCTGCCATAAAGGGGAAAGCCTTCACCTTTAGCAGCTCCACAGAAACCAGTTCCTTTGTGTTGCAGCAAACTGGCCAAACTCCAACACAAACACTGACAAATTTTGTGGTGCTCCATTGTGTTTTCATAAACCACACCAACACTTGCACGAGCGAGGCTTCAGACGTCAACAGTGACGCCACTCGCCCTTAATGAAGCAAGCCTCGATACATGCTTCACAAAAGACTTCCTGGATTTCTCGACATGCGCTCCGGCACAGTTGTCCCATCATTAGAATACAATATTAAAATTAGCAAAATTAATGGAACTCAAAATGCAGGATTACTATAAATAAACTCAACCTGCCAGAGAGATCAAACCAAAGCTCTGGAATAAAACTCATTAAAGATATTTAATAAACAGAGCGCACTGTGTTACGGTCCCAGGACCATGACATCCACAGTTAAGACACCAAGTAACATCACAAGTGTTCTATTGATGCTTCCTTCAACAAATGGCTGAAAAAGTGTTTGTGCATGTGCACCATATGGACACTCATAGTACACTTCAGGTAGCAAGAGCTGTCTCTGTGAATGTACTTATCCACTCAAAAAATCAAGTGTTAAGCTGAGAAATACACAGTATTCAGTATTTGGAGATTTAATCACATCAGCAGATTTACTGACTTTGTCTCAGTGCCACAAACTTTCTAAGCAGACATGTGCTGCTCATCAGGAATTATAGCCACTCTCTCTCTTCTTAAAATGCTGATCAGGACTTGTTCTCCTTTTCAGAAATGTTGGACTCCCTTCTCTCAGTTTCGAAACATTCTCTGTTATTGATTCCTACTGAATATGACCTCTTGACTTTTACCCAAACAAAACACGGGCATTTGCTTCCAATGAAAACATGAGAGGAACAATTTGAAACAGAGGCATTCTTTGGTTTTAGGAGTGCAATGAAATCAGCTCGTACTCCCTTCAGTTCCCACAGAAGGGCCGCTGTTTGCCGCCTTCTGTCCATCGCAGGAGTGCAGAGAACAAAAGAGTTGTGCAGCAGGACACTGGATACTTTGCAAGGACAATGTTTCAATTCTATTTTTTACAGACAACATGGAGTTTATGACCCTTCATGGCTCTACAGAGTTGTTTTATATATTTACAACTTTATATGAAAGTTGGACATGTCAGCACTTCTTCCCACTGCAGCTTTATAGTACTGTACAAAGTAAAATATTTGCTATGTGAAATGCAGTGGGATAGCAGTATAAGAAGTATAAGAATTCTAAAACTCCACATGGATACTTGAACCAACAAAGATCCATGAGTGCAGCAGGAAGATGATCATGTGCTTAGTGAGTACCTCAGGAAGGACGGGCCACTGCACGGCATGCACCACCAGCAGATAGCAGAAGTGGCTGATGGACAAAGCTGGGCTGACAGACAGCAAAGAGGCACTGATAATGGCAGCACAGGAACAAGCTCTGAGCACAACATCAATGGAGGCCGGAGTCTACCACATCAGGCAAGCTGATATGATGCCTGACAGGAGCTGGTTGCTTTCAGTGATTATCAGTAGGAATTATCCATAGTGATGCATTTGCATCTTCTAGTAAACTTTCAGAGAATACTTCAAGTAATGGGCCACGGAGGGTCCAGGTTTCCAGCTTACCCATGCTCTTCTCTTTCAGGCCAGTTACTCTGGCATTAAATGTACCAGTTGTTCCTGGGGCTTGGTACCCGATCTCGGCTTGTGTGGATGATGATATCTCCTCCCTGACCTGATGTCCTGGCTCCCCCTTGCTGTAGCATTATAGCTATGAGTTTCAGCAGATGGTAAATTAGAGAATCATCTCCATAAAAATGAAAAAAAGTTAAATAAGATGCTTTGCTTATTCAAGACTGAACCTAACAAAAGCATCTACATTTTTGAAAAGGACCGGGCCAAGAGTGGAGCCCAGGAAAGCAGAGATTTTGAGGATGATGTGTTACCCAGCCTAATGGAAACACTTCTGTCAGTTAAATATGATTTAAACCATTGAAGTAAACTTATGTTAATTCTGGTAATGTGCTCCAACTGAGCGATAAGAAAACCGCTACAGAATGAAAGTCACTAACAGGAATTAGAAAAAGAGACCATACAGTATTTCTCCCATATTTTCTTCTCTTCACTGGCTTCCTGCAGCCAGCTTCTCTGATCATCTGGCCAGAGTCTTTTAACCTTTCCATGTCCTTATGTTAAACCCAGAGATGATCACGCTTTTGAGGCTGTAGGTCGTAAACTCTGGATCAGCCCTCCAGGTCGGCTCAATCTGTGGTTTGTTTTAAACGACTGCTGAAAACTCATTTTTATGGGCCCATTATTCTTGTTGTTATTCTTGTTCTTTGAATGTGCGCATGGAAGTGTGTGTGCAGGAATGTAAAGCCATAGGTTGAACTGTGTGTTTGTATCTTAATGTTTATTGTGTGGTTTTATCCAAACTGTTAAGCACTTTGTATAAGTGTGTTTTAAAAAGTTCTGTACAAATAAAGTTATTATTATCATTGGCAGCGCGGCGGTGTGGCGGTTAGCACTGTTGCCTCACAGAAAGATGGTCCTGGGTTAGAATCCACCATCTGGTCAGGACCTCTCCGTGTGCAGTTTGCATGTTCTCCCAGGTGGGTTGTCTCCGTGTACTCCAGCTTCCTCCCACAGACATGCAGTTAGTGTTGTTAGGTTAAATGGTGATTCTAACTTGTCTGTATGTGTGAATGATTGTCTGTCTCTCTGTGTTAGCCCTGCCACAGGCTGTCGACCTGTCCGGGGTGCATCCTGCCTCTCGCCCTGTGGCAGCTGGGATATGCTCCAGCACCCCTGTAACCCGGAAAAGGAGAACTGGAAGAAAATTGGATGAATTTTTGTTATTATTAGTAGTAGTATCATCATTATTATCCTAACAGAGCTCTTCACTCACAGGCTGCTGGCTGACTTGGGGTTCCTAAAAGTAGAATGGGAAGCAGAGCCTTCAGCTTTCAGGCTTCAGCTTTCTATTATGCTTCCAGTTTGGATTCGCGAGACAGACACTCTCTCTACTTTTGGAATTATAATTAAAACTTTCCTTTTCAATAAAACTCATACCTCAAGTAGGCATGCTGCTCCAGGCTGCCACAGGACTTTCCATGAGGCAATGAGTGTTTCTTCTCCACTCAGCTCCTTGTTTTTATTTAACAGTGGTGCCTGTCATTAATTCATCTCTATTGTCGAGTCTTTACCTTATAATATAAAACACTTTGTGATGATGGTTACTGTGAATTGGAACACATAAAAGCTTAAATATTCAGGAGTGATATTTGCTGTGGTAGAGCCGAACATGAACATTTTTAAAGTTTCTGTTAACCACACACATTATTTCAGGCATCTAATCAAAAGGTCCATTAAAAAATCCCACAGAAACAAAAAAAAATCTTAGATAATAACCATTTACAAGTTTCAGGACTCGTTACTGCAGCACTCTGTATCCAAGTCATACTTAAGTGCAGGGCTGTTATTTTCAGTTTAATGCTGTTCGGGGTCAAAGTCCGGCTAACAAAACATGTTTTTCTTCCTTCAAATGCTAAAAAGATTTCAATAATCAGATTAAAATGAATGGAATAAAAACATAAATGGGGAGACTAAATGTGACTTCAGCCGAGGCAAACAGAGCAGTTTGGTTACAAATGATGTTTTTGAAACTGTAAAAGTTTGGTTACTTTGAAATTAATCTGAGAAGCATTTGCATGAGCTCAATGAGAATAATATGCGATCAGCGGGTTGTGATTGTGATCCCTCTTCCCGAGGGATTCGGGATCATTCTGGTGTTTTCCTTTCATCTGACTCTGTGACAGTTTTTGGCATCAGTAACCATGTGAAACACAAATGAGTAATTTGGCTTTCTGTGGAAAACTTCCGCACATTTTAACCATGACTAATCCTAAATGAATGGCCTCATCGGGTCAACTTATGTGTTTAAAAGTTTGGAGCAAGAAGTTCTAAACTTGCCTCAGACTCTAATCTGAGGCGGAGTCATAACATCGTGGGACTTAAGTTGTTACAGCTTTCGATTCAGTTTGATTCATACGTCCACTTTCTGCCGCAGTGGCAGCAGGAGTGCAGCTGGTTGTAGTAGTTGGTCGTCACAGGTTTCACGAGATGATGGAAACCTTCCTCCAAGTTCAAAACATCATTTCTGCTGCTTTGCATGTCGGTGCTGCAAACTCAGCTGCACCTGGCATGGCCCCAGGGTTTCGTCATGCTTTGTTTAATATTATTGAGGTTTGTTTGGTTTAATGTTTAATGTTTTTTTTTTTTATTCTTTTGACTGAGTTTTTAGTCTCTGATTAACTTTATAGTTTTTCTCATGATCACATTCGGTTTTCTAATATTATTGCTTTTGCTTTTGGTCTTGATTGTTGAAATAGTGTCTTCTGTGTTTCCCTAGTGGGGAGGAAGAGGGCGTTCTGGCCATCTCTGCAGAGATTGCTGCCCACAGAATGGATTTTCATGTTTCAGTGTCTCCTTTTCTCATTACAGATTGTTTATTTCCTGTTTCACTTTTCACTTCTTTGACTTCTCAAGTGCATTCAACACCATTCTGCCTGCTCTTCTAGGTGATAAGCTGACAGGGATGCAGGTAGATGCCTCCCTGGTGTCCTGGATTGTTGGCTACCTGACTGGCAGACCACAGTATGTACGTCTGCAGCACTGTGGGTCTGACACAGTGGTTAGCAACATGGAGCCCCACAGGGAACTGTCCTCTCTCCCTTCCTCTTCACCCTCTACACCTCAGACCTGCCATCTTCAGAAGGTTTCTGATGACTCTGCAATAGTTGGATGCATCAGCAGGGGGGATGAGGATGAGTACAGGATGACGGTGAAGGACCATCTAGAGCTTGACGTAACAAAGACGAAGGAACTGGTGGTGGACTTGGGGAGGAACAAGGCACCGGTGGCCCCTGTGTCCATCAGGAGGGTCAGTGTGGACACTGTAGCGAACTATAAATACCTGGGAGTGTACACTGACCATAAACTGCACTGGGCTAAGAACACTGATGCCCTATACAGGAAGGGCCAACGTCGTCTCTATTTTCTGAGACTCCTGAGTTCCTTCAACATCTGCCGAACGATGCTCAGGATCTTCTACGAGTCTGTGGTGGCGAGTGCCATCCTCTATGCTGTTGCATGGGGCTGCTGGGGCAGCAGGCTGAGGGTGGCTGACACCAACAGACTCAATAAACTGATCCACAAAGCCGGTGATGTGGTGGGAGTGGAGCTGGACTCACTGATGGCAGCGTCAGAGAGGAGGATGCTGTCTAACCTGGAGGCCATTATGAACAATGGCTCCCACCCGCTCTACCACACAGTGATGAGACACAGGAGCTCATTCCTGCCTGTGGCCATCAAACTCTATAACTCCTCCACAAACAGGTGACACACGACTCACCAGCGTAATTTGACCAGGTGTACATATACAGTACATATACATATACTAGGTGTATATATACAGTACATATACATATACTAGGTGTACATAAACAGTATATTCCAGATTCAAATCATTATCAGCCACTGCCATAGATTATATTATTATCATCATGTGTATATATGTATAAATGTGTACAATGTATATATTTCAAATTATTCTGTTTGTTTTATATTTCTAGGTGTTTATTTGTAAATGTATTTAAATTATTAGTGTTTTATTCTTTATTCTTTCTATAAACGGATGCTGCTGTAACAACAGGAATTTCCCTCTGGGATCAATAAAGTATTCTGATTCTGATTTCCTTAATTGTCTTTACCTGTGCTGATTGTGTATATGTGTGTCTCATTCCCCACCTGTGTCTTACACCTAATTAGTCCTTAGTGGGTATATGCCATATATATGCCATGAAATAAAGCCGACCATTAGTGTGCTGAGCTTGGTGATAAGTGAGAGGTTTCAGAGCCAGAATTACGAATATTGCACACCCAGTGGAGGCTGCTTTCCTTCTGAAGCAGCTACTTATCTGATTAAGAGGCAGCGGTGACTGAGCGGCCGGTGTTCTGGATGTAAACATGACGGAAGCAGTTTTCTAAAGGTAGCACCAACAGACAGACAGAGTTAGCTAGACGAGCTACGGTAGGAAAATCTGATGAGGTAGCACAGATCATCACAACACCGATGCTGGCAAATGAGTGTTAGCTGTGGAGAGGCTGCTGACTAGCATGCCGAGGCTGCTCCCCCGCGACTCGAACCCTCTTCTTTAAAGAAAACTTTATATCTATAAGCCACGTACATTAGATATTTCTTTGGCAATTAAAGAAATATACACAGGATGTTAATCTTGTACGCCGCCACTAATGTTCTATATTTGGTGAATAGGAATGAAAATTCATGACAGAAATATGTACATATAGAAATAAACCTAGAAATAAAGTTCACCATACTGTATTGTAAAAACTCAATATCTAACCACCCTTTGCTGATGTTTGGATAGATGAATATCTGAAATCACAAACACTCCTGGAGTCTCAGCAGAAAACTGGATTTGGTTGTTTGTTTCTGCTGAGAATACAAGAGAGTTTTGTGAAGATCTTCATCATCCACACATCTGCACAGGGGTGAGGATACTGACTGAGTTTGGACTCTGCAGTATAGGGCTGGCCAATTAATCTAAAATTAATTAAACAACATTCAGAAC
>VUQJ01045798.1:4061-14564 GCA_015108635.1 Andinoacara biseriatus
AATATTGGAAAAAAATGTGTGTAAGTTGCTGCATCCAATATTGACAGTATGATCCAGGTACACTAGGATACATAATTCATATTTGTTCTGCTGTAAATCCCGTCTTTACCCAGAGTCCCATCCCAATAAACACTTATCTCCATCCAATAACTGCTTACTCTCTGAGTGCAAACAAGAATGCAGCCTGGAGTCTCATTAAAGATGATGGTATCCATGCTGATTGAACTGACATAGGGTCAAGGTCAGGAATCTAGGAGATGGACTGATTCTTGTTTAAAGGCTGAGGACCTACCACATATGTCATTTTCTCAGTTTCCTCCTTAGACAGGATTTCCACTTCAATATCTGTGCTGTAGAATTGTCGTCCCACTTGGGAGAGCTGCCCTGCAGGAATCAAACACGTATGTGTAGAGGTCAACTTTGTGCACTGGAGATTAAGTCAGAATAGGCTTATGTGAGCTTAGGGTTAAGTAGGTTTATATTTTGTTTTATTTTATATCAAGGACCAAATGGGTTAACCCTTTCTGTCTCAACAGCCATGTTCTGATGAACCACACCACTGCGAATATGCTTTGTTATTTTCTTTTTCTCCTTGGTTTTCTTTAGATTTTATATATATTGTATGCTGTGTCTGCAAACTGTTTCTATAGCTGGTGACAGAAATTCTGCATCAGAACAATTTCAATTCTTCTGTGTGCTCTAAAGCCATTCTTTTTCTTTCTTAATCACACTGAGACCTGTGAGGCTAGGCTCTCTCCCAGCATGCAATAGACAGAAACTCACACAAACACGGGAGAGATGTAAGTGTTGCATTACAGATAGGTCTAGGGTTTGGGGTCAAACCAATTTCCTGTTGCTCTGGTAAACCATTTTGCACCCCTGCTGTTTACCCCATCATGTTTCTTGTTACCTTTGACAAACTGGGTGAAGCCCTTGCGGGTGCTGCGGTAGTGCAGCGTGAGGCTGGTCTCACATTCCTCCTCTACACAGAAACTTGGTGGCTGCACTTTGGGGAAAGAGAAGCGGAAGTACTCGTGCAGGTTGTCCAACTCATTGATGAAGTCCCGCACATTTCGTCCCAAAACCTGTAAAAGATGGTTCAGGGAGTTATTAAAGCAGTAAAATGGAACTGTAGTTATATGATGTAAATAATATTTCATTTAAAGGTGTTTTTCATGTTGCCACAAAACTTTGTAGTTTGTTGTCAGTGTTGTTTCTACACACTGCAGGGTGGGACTGAAGATCACAATTTAAACCCATTGTTGCTACTTTATAGACGTGGGATTTTATTTTTATTTATTTACCTTCAGGATTCGCTCATATCCATAGTTTCCAATCCTCTTGACCATATAGACCCCAAAGGCATACATGAGCTCATCGTGGGTCTTTCCCAGAACTTCACCTGCTGCCTTTGCCAACCTCAGGATCAAGTTGTCACTGGATAGAAGAAGGAATGTCATTGTTTTCCCAATTTTTGCAGTATTGCAGCTTTTCTTTGATGCTTAAATTGGCTTTTTGAGCACAGACGTGGTCAGTATAAAAGGCATAATGTTTTATTTTGTTTCTTTTATTGGGATCTGCTAATCTGGAGCTCTGCAACAAAAATGTTTTTCACCCACTTTTACTTTTTTTTAAATTTGTGACACAACAATAAAACTGAATCTGAATCATAAAAATCATAAATGGAAACAAATCAAGCTTGTTTAATGTGTAATATAATATATTATTCCAGCCATCCTAACTTATATTACACAGCACATAGTCCAAGTTAACTATATAGTCTTAGGTTTTATGCATTTTTCACTACACTTTTAGGATGCAGCATCTGAACTCTGCAATGTGGATACGCAGTGTGAGACTGCTTACTGTATTCTACAGTTCTCAATATGTGATTATTTCAGTTTAAGTACTGAAATCCAAAACATTGTGCAGATTGTTCCTGATTAGCAGTCATTACAATAAGCTGGGGAATGGAGAACAAAAAACATACTTGTACATCTGATGTCTGACAAACTTGAGGTGGGGTATCTCCGCTCGGTTCTCAATCAGTCTCCACACATCCTCTCCGTAGGATTCATTAATATAATCATTCACTGCTTCCAAATACAGGCCGTACATCTTCAGAGGATAAGGAAACCTCCAGACTGCTTAACTGAGAAGATATCAGGGAAGAACTGACAGTTTAAAATATTACCCATCTTCTGTGAGAGGACAGAAGGTAGGTATGAGAATAAAAGAAATATTCTAGGACACACAGTTCACATACAGTCCACATGAAATGAACAAAAGAAGCAAGTATCCTTTTTTTACCTGTGTCACACACAACAATCATGAGAACTCAGGCAGCCGCTCCAGGCACCAGCTACTTTATAGCTGTGTACGTCCACTACTGCTTTACACCTACTGTAAAATTTTCACAAGGAGATCAACCAGTTTGTAATGCTCGTAGCCCATCAGTTATTGACAATAAAATTCCTAAAATACAACCAAAAAAAATGCTACAAAGCTTGAAAAGGTGCAAAGACAAGTCCCCTTACCTGCAGTCTCTCACTGCTGTGTTCCCCTAGGCTCCAACTGTGCCTGCCAGTGCACCAGCATTGCTAAGAGTTTCCACCTGCAGCTGACATGTATTCTCTCCCCCGACACTTGCCTGCCAGGTCAACAGGTGACCTGATCCAAAATAGTAGCACCAAGGCGTGTTTGTGGCAGGTAATAATTTTTTTTCCCCAGACTTCAGTCTAATTTGTGAAGAAAGAGGTCTGGCTGTGACTGGTTATGGGAATCCCTTAAAAAAAAAAAAAACAGCTCAGTTTCCATCTTAGTTCACAATGTCAGGCTCATTATCCGAAATTAGCTTGTACTCTTTTGCAAAAACTCATTATTGCTACAGGTTGTTTGACTAATTAGTTTAAATTTGCATAATTACAGTCAGGTGCACATGAAACTGACAGGCATTGTGTTGAGATTGGCATTTGAAAGGTTTTGTTGCTTTGTGAAGTGTAGCTAAATGGATCCATTCAAAACATTCGGGCCTCCTGTTAAGGCTGCTATTATCAACCCCTTGATCAGGCAAGGTTAAAATTTGACAAACATTGGTGTTTTGACTCGTGTCATGATATCTGTTTTGACCTCCAGAAAGTACTTTTTGCATTTGAAAAGAAAATTTTTTCATGATGGAACATGCATATATATATATATATATATATATATATATAATAAGCGAGGCTTTAAAAAACAAACAACAACAAAAAAATAAAACTCAACTAGTGTGGCTCACTCAGTTTCTAAGGTGAGATAAACTGTTGAATATATCCACTAGGGGGCACTGTTACAACATCCTTAATTTATTACTGGCTCGTCTAACACTTCAACTGGTGGAGATTAAAGCTAAAAAATGTGTGGCTGTGGCCTTTTGGTAAGGCCAGACAGAGAAGATCAAGCATTCTGTCATTTTATGACATTTGTGGCCTTTTATATTTGCCCTGTTGCAAAATATACAGACCTAGTTCAAAATATAATTTTATTCCACGAAAAGACCAGGTTCAGTCACGAACAAAGAGAAATTAATTTTTTACTTTCACTTTTTTAAATATTTAAATTGTGACCTGGAAGGTTGGGAGGCTCACTCCTATCATGTGGAGGTCTAATTAAGAAAACACTTTGAGCCATTCAGCTGCCGCTTTCCACCACACCTACTCTCCACTAGGCTACCAAAGGGGTGATGACAGCTAACCTGTACTACCTGCTCCGTGCGATAATGAGCCACTCTCTCTTCCATTTATTGTATGGCTTCTAGCCCTATTCCCTGCCTCTGTCTTCCAAGCAACCCCTATATTCCACATGCTGCCTTCTGTCTTTAATGGCCTCTAGTGCAGCTTTTGCCACACTGTGGCCTGGGAGGTCTGCTGCTTCCTCTTAGCCAGGGAACAGAGGGAGATAACAATGTGCTGATGGTGCCAACCACAACTCCACACAGATGCTGCGAGAGCTTTCATTAAAGATGACATGACTCATCTTCTTTTGCTTTGCCAATATTACACCCTGCCTTCCTTCCTTTCCCACAAAGAGAGAGGTGCCGCTGTTTCAAAAGGTGTCCATTCATGCCATTTTTCAAATGCTAACAGGGAGCCAAGGAACACCTCTCTACCATTGTTTGATGTGAACAACAGAAACACACACAGCTTCACACTTACACAAATGGGCACACAGCCCTGTTTTTCCTATTACTCCACCACATGCACCCGGTGGTATCTTTTTCATTCTTACTCATATATGTTTCCTGTCTGTCCCTGCTGGTTATCTGGGCTGGCTGAGGCTGATAACTCCCCTAACACAGCGACGATCCAATCTCAGGAGAGAATCAGGGTCTCTGGAGGAGACCATGCATAGTTGGGGCCCATTCAGCTACTGCAAAATGATAGAGGTTTATATAAGTTGTATATCAACGAAGCACAAAACGAGCTCACCATTCAAAAAAAGAGACATTGATTAAAGCATCAGCACAAAGCACAGCCACATTATTGGAGCATTTCAGTAGAGTCGCACAATAGAGTCATCAGGTGACAAACTTGCACCATAAACTGCCGCTTATATTTTATAACCAGCAGCCCTTCAAGATAAAATTGCACATCTCTTTGCTGTAGCAGGGCTGTGACTGCACTAAAGCTGCAGGTATGAATCCTACGATGTGACAAAATGGAAATCTCTGCCTCTGTGGAGGAGCTGTAACTGCTGTGACCCCGTGGTGGAATACTTAATGGGACTCTATCTGTATCCCAGTCGTCCCATCTCTCAATCCACTGAACCCCCCAAACACACACACACACACATGCACAGACATGCACACGCACACAGACCTCCCACTGCAAACGAATATTCCATATTTATCCTGCACAATCCCATGATACCTCACTCTTATTGGTTTTACTGTAGACACAGCAGGCGCTGCTCCATAAAGCTACGCTAGCTGAATGCTAACAATGTCGGAGCATCTTATTGTGACTTCATGCAGCAACCAAGGTCCTCACTTTTTCTGTATTTATAGCTCCTCTGTGAGTTCTTCCCCCTCTCTTCCCTCCCTGTCTGTTTCTTTTCAGTTTCACCTGTCAGCATCTCTATCTTTCCCCCGGTATTCTTTACTCAACCTGATTTTTTTTTTTTATGCCTTTTTACTATCTCTACAAAGGCCAATTCTCAATCTCCTCCAACGCAGGCTGTCTCCAGCTTTCTGTCATCATTTAAGGCAGCATTTTGGCAGTATCAGTCCAGATTATTGTTGTGGTTCAGCACATACATGCGCAGCTGTTTCATCCCTGTCTGTCTACTCTGCATTATTTTAACTGAATCTTCCTTTGCGATTTAAAAGCATGGCGTGTGGGGAAGTTATGCTTAATTCTGTGTACCATTGTGAGGTGAAGGTAACGGAACCTGACCAAACGCTGCTCATATTCACTCAGTCTCTCTACAGGCCCTTTCAACTGCAACCAGTGGAAGTACAGTGCTCTTGGAGGTGTAAAAATAGTGTCAAATTCTAACAAAGGCAATTCTAAAACTAGAGATAGGAGAAAGGGAAGTGTGTAGGGGGGTGCTATTCGGAAAAGAAAGGGAATTCAGGGTTCCGCAGTCTGCATATAAATATTCTATTAACTTCAGCCGGCTCCATAACGGTATGGCTCTGTGGTTTTGTATTCAGTGCCTGGAATTTGAAATGAAATTATTGTGGAGGTGGAGGTAGAAAGGGCGGTATTGGTGGTGAAATAGCCGCTTCCTTTCTTCCAATTTTCTCCTCTTCCCTCTTTCGCCCCTTTGCCTTATCACGGGTGACACTAATCCAATTTCAGCTCCGCTTGTGACAGCTCTAACGTGGTTTGGTGTACTGATTCCACCTGCCTTATTCACCCACACAAACATATAAGTGGTTCGTGCACACTTTGAAAGGTCATATACAGTATCCACACAATGTACACACTGAGGGATGCATATATGTCCAAGTGTGCACTTTAAAATGCATATACACAAAATCTCACACACATCTGGATGACTCACAAAATACAGACTTTCTGTCAGTTACTCAACACGCTTTGAAATTATACATTTGCACTATGACCAGTGAATCTGCAGGGGTTTTGCTCAGGTTCTATCAGTCAGACTTGCCACCACAGTACCATGGTGGTAGACTGGGAACCCATCTACAGACTGCTAGTAGCTGCTCTGGCCAAGCCTTTGGTTTTTTTTTCACTCGTAATTTTTTACAAATGCATATAAATGGGAAATACAAAGAGTGAGAAGGGTAAATTGTCATCAGACACTAGTCAGTGGTTTTGAGGGTTGATTAATGCAATCCTTTCTTTGCTCTCCATACAGGCTTGTTACCTGCTTCAATCTGGTCAGTTAAGTAGCAGAGGGGGTTGTGCATCAGTTTCAGCTGCTTTGGTGTTAATGACATTAACAACAGGTGCATCAGAGGGGCAATAATGAGACAACCCCCAAAAACAGGAAGGGTTTTACAGGTGGAGGCCACTGACATTTGGCTAGGGTCAGTGTCACTGCTGGTTGCATGAGTCCATACCTGGACCCCACAGAGGTTGCACAGGCAGTCCAACTCCAGGATGGCACATCAATATGTATCTTTGCCAGAAGATTTGCTGTGTCTCCCAGCAAGTCTCAGATCATGGAGGAGATTCCAGGAAATAGGCAGTTACTCTAGGAGAGCTGGACAGGCCTGTAGAAAGTCCTTAACCCATCAGCAGGACTGGTATCTGCTCCGTTGTGTGCAAGGAGGAACAGGATGAGCACTGCCAGAGCCCTACAAAATTACCTCCAGTGGCCACTGGCGACCAAATAATCCGAAACAGATTTCATGAGGCCAAGTGGCATTTGCCACAGAATACCAGAACTGGCAGCTCTACCACTGGCACGCTGTGCTTTTCACAGATGAGAGCAGGTTCACCCTGAGTACATGTGACAGATGTGAAAGGGTCTGGAGAAGCTGTGAAGAACGTTATGCTCCATGTAACATAATTCTGTGATAGTCTGGGGAGACTTAAACATGGAGGTACACACAGACCTCTACAGAATAGGCAACGGCACCCTGAGTGCCATTAGGTATCGGGGTGAAATCCTTGGACCCACTGTCAGACCCCAGGAGGGTGCAGTGGGTACTGGGTTCCTACTGATACTTGACAATGGCTGTCCTCATGTGGCAAGAGTATGCCGGCAGTTCTTGGAGGATAAAGAAACCTAATACCATTGACTGGCCCTCAGGCTCACCTGACCTAAATCTGGCGTGCTGTTTCGACCCATCTGACAACACCAGGTTGTGCCTCAGGCTGTCCTGAAGCTCAGTGATGCCTTGGTCCAGATCTGAGAGGAGATCCCGCAGGACGCCATTCGTTTTCTCATTATGAGCATGCCTCGACATTGACAGGCACACATACAAGGATGTGGATGCCATAGAAACTACTGAGTACCATAAGTTGGTGCAATGAAATTTGGGCAAAATGGACTACCGTGCCTAATCAGTTTTTCACTTTGATTTTCAGGTGTCTTTGAATTCAGGCCTCTGTGGGTTGATAATCGTAATCTCCATCAAACGATGCGGCATCCTTTCATTCCTAACACACCACCCAGTTCATATCGGTATAGATATCCAGCACGATCTCTTTTTCCCTATAGAGATCTATTGTGTTTGTTTAATTTTTTTTTTTTTGCAGTGAACAATTATATTGCATTTATGCAGACAGTGGAGATGACTTGAATTTTATGTATTCTTTGTTGCAATTCCACAATAACATATCTTTCCAAAATCTACGACATGGTTACTGTTAATAATACACAGGCTACATGCAATATTCGAAGAAGTGAGTCTTTAAACACAATTATGTAACTTTGATAAAACAAAACCTAAGGTTCACTTATTGCTGAAAGCTTGAGGAATAACTAAAGTAAATGTCAAATCATTATAATATTGTATTTTGGTAGCAAGTAATTCCAGAGTTGAGTGTTTGCTTTACTTTCCAAACACATTCTGTCTTATTACTAACAATTCATTAAGTGGGGGGGGAAAAGACTTATGAAGCCGATTTAGACATTGTGTCAGTCTTTCTTTTACTCTCAGCACAAAACATGGCTGTATTGCATCAGCCTCTTGGGGATGCTGTTGGTGGAGAAATTAGTCTCTTTGCGCCTTCTATGATGGATTTCTCCCTGTTTGATTATTGAATCTCGCTGCAGAATTGTGAGATTAGGAATAAGCCCATGGCTCTTTGATTCTGAGTGACTGACACCAGAGGCTGACATTAACCGATGGTTTAGAAATTGCATTATAGTGGCTCGAAATGAGAAAATTACACCCCCGAACAACAAAACCAGTACGGAATGGAACACAACAGCAAAAATGTTCTTTAAATGTCCAGTACAAACATTAGATCTCACAATCAAACTTCAAAGTAGGGTTGGAAACTGTTACTTCAAATCCACCGATATTGTAATAAACACGAGACAACAGCGTTTTTACCTCAAATATATTTTACATCAGAAGTGCGGCCCTATATTTTAGCCTTTAAAGAAGGATGTTGAAATAGATGACTCGGCATTTGATGGGCAGGGAACTTGTTTAATATTTTTACACAAGCATCATTGTCTTTTGACCATCACACTGACTGTTTCTTAACTTAGCCCGAGTTTTTCAACGGAATTAAATTAGCTAAAAAAGCATTTAATTTCCAGCCAAGATGTTACATTGTTGCTGGAGTAGCTTGAGTCAGCTAACAGATGCTCTGTGCTAACAGAAGCTCTCTGTTGATTTCACACCTAGATTGTATTATTAGCGGGCAGAAGAAATTAAATGCATGCAGTGGGTGAAGTAAGGACACTGACTGGGGAGGGTGGTGGCATGGTATTTAATTCTGATTATGACTATCAGTACTTTATGCATTTGCACCATTTATCTGTTTCCTGTCTGTGGGTTTCTGCATTAACTGGCTTTTATATGTAATTTACTGCTCAGCCCTCTGCCCACATTGATTTTTATGGTCCAAACAGCCCACACTGGAATGAATGACACCAGAAAGCAGATAATTGAGCACATTGTAAGTAATGCTGGCACAAATTCTGTTTTGATTTTATGCTAAAAATAGGTAGTGACCTCACATGTAATTTCATAACTGACAACCATTTGGCACATTGCATTTTATGTTATTTGTACAAATCACTTCACAATCGTGATTTATGAATTCCTGCTTTGCAGGCTTCAAAAGTGGAACCAGAGTTCCAGTCATGGAGGTTTTTCAGCCTCTGTGAAGTGGCGGGCAAAGAGTACGTACTGAGAGTGTGTTTGTGGGGTAAAGAAAAGTTTTTCATTTTGTTTTAGTAACTTGAACAAGTGCTGAAGAAAGCAGTTCTTTCCTCAGCTAGTAATGTTACAATGACCACACAACGCAGGAAACAGGAGACAACAACTCAAAGATGATAAACCTTCAGTGTTTTCCTTCATCTGCTTTTGTGGTTTATTGTTGCCACATCGATGCACATACACAGTGACACACACACACACACACACACCTTTCCACACATCATTGAGCATCCCATTTCCTATTCCTATCCCCCAAGTTTTCACTGTGAGTCCTTTGACAATTGTCACCCCCCTGAACGTCTTTCAGAGCAGCGCATTTATTTTTTTTGCGTGGTTGGGCAGCGGTTTCTAAATAGGAAGCAAGGTCACGGAGTCTTTGCTGAGATGCTCCCCAGAGGATACACATACAAAACAAATGACGGTGAAACAAAAAAGCTAACATCGGTTTCCAGAAAGAGGGTAATTGCATCACAAAGAAGTAATTTAAAACAGGGTCACAGCCCGCCTGTTGTAGGCCCCTTTATTTTTGTGTGTGTGCAGTTGCGTTGTACACGTACACACAGGCCTCCAGTGGTGCAGCGGTTCAGTCAGCAGTGAGTGTCGTAAATCATTCACAGAACAATGCGACAGAGGCCTGGAGATTATGGCTGAAGTACTGTTTACACTGAAATAATGGCTGAACTTCAATCTCAGTTTTAACCACATTTGTCACAAACTGTCATCTAGCACAGCCTGAAACCCGAGAATTCTCACTAGCAGGTTGATGACGATGGTAATGAAATGCTTTGTGGGTAATAATGGGTTGTGCTTACTCCCCAGTCACTCTGGTATTATTTCAGAGGTACCATCAGCAAAGTATTAGAACATCTAACTTTAGTGTAGTTACTTATATGGCTCGTTAGAGTTTTGTTGCCCATAAAAACTGAAGTACTGGAACTAGTCTTTCAAAATCCAGTAATCCAATTCTCTCTCCAAACAGGTGCTTATATAGCATTTTCAGGCATGAGAGATAAAAACATTGCTTCATCAGTCTGTTAAAGTTCTGGCATTGTGTCATTCAGACACGGTTTGTTTTTCTGTTAGAGTTTCTTTATTTCATTCAGAAATGTGTGCGACATTTAAAAAAAAAAAAAATAAATAAATAAGAGGGT
>VUQJ01045798.1:20449-33425 GCA_015108635.1 Andinoacara biseriatus
AAAACAATATACTGCTTTGACAGTCTGTTAAAACAATTAACTACACAGCAAGTGATATTATTTGTCAGACTATTTAAATAAACTGCTACAAAAATGCACAAAGTTTCAAGAAACCCAGTTAAGTACCTAAATTAGCAGAGGTGAGCCTAGCAAACCTGCTACACACCAATGATAGGTGACCTTTAGCATTACAGACAGTTGTCGTGAAGGGTTAAATTAGCTATACAGTCCTAAACTGTTTTTATAGCACTCTATAGCACACTTTATTTCTGATGTAAAGCACTTTAATGTGATCGTCTGAGTTGCTGTTTGGTTTTAATTGGTGTTGAAGGAAGCCTCAAGTGGACGTTCGAGGAGCAGTTTTTCTCCTTACATGCGTTCCTTCTAGGTCCTCCAGCTTCCTGCCTTGTCTTTCTTAGCCCTGTGATGAATTGCTGATGTGTCCAGGGTGTATCCCAACTCTCATCTGATGTCAGTTGACTGTAGGCTTCAGCCATCCGTTAACTGGATAAAGGAGAAGAAAATGCACTGATGGATGGAAGGTTGCCACTTGGTTCTCAATGTGTAGAACGTCTCCTAAGCAGGATAAGCTGTTCAGAATTAGTTGCTCATAGAGTCCGTTCTCTATCCCCACCACTGTTGTATTTCTTAATTTTAAAGAAATAAATCTAAAATTGTGATACAATTTAATGGGTTATGCCTTTGCTTATACAGCAAAGAAATAATTACATCTGCCACTGACTGACCAAATTTACTGAAATTCAGCCTGGTTGCTTTTGTAGTTATTGTGTAATTCTGCTCACAAACACAAGACACACACACACATACACACACACACACAGAGCAAACAGAAAATTCATGCGTGTTCAGCAAATCATTCTTTGACAGAATATAAACGTGAAAACTTCATAGTTTTCTGCCTGGATGAAAGCACACTGTTACTTAGAGTTATTGAACCATTTGCAGAGGTTGTTGTTGATGTTTTTGGCACTTAATTAGAGGAGTTGATGCTGCCCCTGGAATCTAGTGATAAAATGTTGATGGCTTTTATTCGAATAAAGCGTTCTCATAAGCCTCTGTATATTGTAATAACTTACCTCTCCAGACACTATGCTCTGTCATCTAGCTCTAGCTCTTGTTTTATGTTTTTGAAGTTATCTGATTCACGCCATTGTGTTCAGGGTGGGAAAGTACACAGTGTTCTGACTGTTTTGTAGCCGTATCTTTTTTTATGAATATATATAAAACGCTATGTATTCACAAGCATCTCAATCATCTCTTTTTCCCAGCTACATGCAGCCAGTGTGACCTGGATGTTTCCCAACATTTAGACATGGCACAGTATCGATTCACATGTAAACAGGATGTGGCTCTCATTTTGATGTGGTGCAACCTCACCTTGACTCATACATCAATAGGGCAATTTTTTCCTAAACTTGAAACTTGGAAAAATGATAGGCAAATGCTGATGATAATAAAAGGGTTCATGTTCAAAAACTGATGCATAACTGGCCCATGCATCTCCTTTGTTCCTTGCTGTGGCAGCAACACTCTGTAGCTGTATAGTTTTACTTTTCATCTGTTCCATTTAAAACTTTGAAAAAGCTGAAGAATTGGCTATTGGTTGAAAATGTATATATATATATATATATATATATATATATAAACAAAAAAAATCCCAGCTCATCCTTCAGACGGTCTTTGCGGTCCTAGGATCCAGTATCTTAGCTGTTTCCAGGACTGCACTCCTCTAGACAGAGATCTCAGATGTCGTTTCCAGAATCTTTCATTCTCCCAGTTTTACCACAAGGACCACTGTTACCTTCACCTTCCACATCCTCTCTAGCTCCTCTCAGAGCCCTTGGTAATTATCGAGCTTCTCATGTTCCTTCCTCTTGATGTTGCCACCACTTGGTATTGCAACGTCTATCACTATGGAACTTCTTTCTCTGCTTGTCCACCACGACTATGTCTGGTTGGTTAGCCATCGCAAGTTCGTCTGTATGTGGAAGTCCCACAGGATCTTAACGTTGTTATTCCCGGGGGCATATCCCATTTTGACCCAACATGGAAGCTGAATGAATCATGCATTATAGCAGGTATTATTAAAAAAAAAATCATAAAAATGATGCCTGTAATCCCTTCAGTGTTTATAGTTTACATTTTTCTAGTGCTACTGCAATCACTGTCACTATAAGATTGCCTTTTTGGTATAGAAATCTGTTTAACCTTAACTAATGTGTGTTGTAAATACAATTCTAGCATTTGTAACAAACCAAAACATTTAAAAACTGCCCAAAAAGCAAGTTATGAGGATTTTTAATAGTGTATAGTTCTCAAGGAGGAGGTCTAGCTGATGCATGGTTCCAATAAACAGCACATCCAATGTGGCATCTGTGTAAATATATCTATGTAATGGCATAAAGAACACATCATGAAAGTGTTAACTAAATCCCAGAAAACTACAATAACATTAAGAGATGAGCATGCTTTTTTTAACCTTATTTGGGTCTAAACATTTTTTTTTAAATTAGGCGTATGAAAGACAACATTGAAAGGAGCAATTCAAAGGCTTACACACTGCACAACAAGATGATGAAGAGCAGCGCTGCTCAAAACATCACTCTTTTATAAAATACATTTGTAAAAACTGGAGCCCTGCAGTGTGCAAGCTGTTGGGTGGCTTTCTTTTTTCTTTTTTTTTGGCTTGGAAATTTGTGTATATTTTTAGTATTTAAGAAAGTACGCTACCTTCCCATTTGAAAACAGATGCCTTTATTTCTGCCTGTTTCTCCTATGTTGTACTTTTGATGATAACTTTCCTGACTGCATATTTTTACCTTTTAAAAAGTCAAATTTATTGCCCAGATTTTCACAAGGATGATTTATCTTCCCAGACTTCACTTAGGCTGCGGCTGTCCCAGATAAACTGTTAACCTGTAAATCATTCACTGCATGTTCATCTGCAGCCAGGCAGCTTCGTCTAAATCCGAGACCACTCATGCTGCGGTTTCTCAGCTATGGTAGATTGTTCTGCAGTTGTGATGCTTATCATCAATTTCAGTTTGGAGCTTTTTTTAATGGCCCAGTCTTATTTCGCGCTCTAAGGTGGATTATATGCATTATTCACATTCTAATATTGTGGTGATATTACAAATCCTCCTCCCCACCCCTCCTCCTCTTTCCACCACATGCACACATACACACAAACACCGCGCACGCACACTCTCTTGCCTCGGAGTGATGAAATATGTGCATAGTGTTTACAGCTTCATAAATTGAGGATGCAGACTTAGACATAAAAGATTACATAAAGCAATTCCTTGTGGTTATTTTTCTCGGTTCTTTTTCCGCACATGGAAATAAACTGCAGAATTCCTTCACTCAAAGTCTCCCACTGTGGTTGCATGAACCTTTGACTTGCTTGCCAAGCTGCAGCACAAAACATTACAAACAGGAAGGCAGAGTGAAGAGCTGCAGGCAGGGAAGCTGGTTTTCCCTGTGCATGTGCTGCGTAAAGAGAGGTACAGTGCAGCAGTCTTGTAACCAAAGTTCTTGGAGGCTCCCCAAAGCAGGAGGAAGACTTGACTAGCTGACCACAATCTATTATTAAGGAGTAGATCAAAGCTGTATGAAAATGGGGCATCTGCAGGACTGCAGGGGTGGACTCAACGGGTTGGAGGTATTAAGGATTTAAAAGGCAGAAAGAAGGAGTTATTTCATTTTATATCACATAAATCAGTCAGAGGTATGTCAATGTGACATTGAGTTTTAGTTGTTAGGGGAAGGGTGTAAGTTCACTGTAAGAAAATGGCAACTTTTCTAGGTCTTTCAACACGGTTAAATGAAAATGATTCAGCTGGCTCGGATCAAGTCATCATATTTCTCTGTTTTCTGCTTTTTTTTTTTCTATAATGCGTTAAAATCCCTGTTTTCATGACTGTCAAGCTCTGTTACAGTAGAAGCTCACTCGTACAGAAATTCGGAAACATTTGTCACGTGCTCGACATCTAACCCAAAGTAACAGAAAGCTCAGGCACCATTACAGCATGACTTCTACAATATTAAATGTAATAAACAAAATGGGCAACAATTCAGCTCCACCGGCTGAAAGGTTAGTGGAAAAACACTCTTCCTCTGAAGCCCCCTGCAACAAACTGAACATCTCTAGATTTACATTAAGCCTGAATGCCAGATTTCCTAGTTCTGCCGGAACTTAAAGCAGACTTCAGCATCTTATTCCCATACAGTATGAGACATAACAATGAAACGGGATATGGGAAGTTATGCGGTAAGGTAGAAGGTGTCATTGGTTTGATTACATGAGGTCTCTGATATTGCTTGGGAAGACAGAGCACTTCTTTATGCATAAAACTGCTGTCATAAAAAAATAAACTGCTACTGTAATTTTGTTGTCTACAAATTCAGTTTTTGTTTTGAATGCTTCCCTTGCGCACCTGCATCCTTAAAAGAGGCAGATTGCAGTTGCCAAAAACAATGACATCAATGGCAAACATACAGCAGACAAACTCTATGCATCCATCAGCATTCCTCACGAACATCTGGCTAACACCTGCTGTCTCTCACTGCAGCTCTATATTGTATTAATCTGCGGAGAATATTCTTCATCTCGGGTTACAGTAAGTCAAGCAGAAACTTTGGAATGAAGTAAACAAAACTGCCCTGTTTTGTGACTTCCCAAGAAAAATATAAACCCACATTTTGCTCTTTTATAGCAGTGTTTACTGTTACTTGCCCCACTGAGGTAAAATAAACTTTTTTTTGGAATCAATCGGAGAAATGGTTGCATTTCAGTTTATTTCTGCTAGGAGCACTGCTAATATTCCATTGTAGAAAGGATAACAGAGCTTGTTTATGGGCATATTTTCTCTGTTAAATATTAGTTTTAGCTCCTTTTACTACCAGGCGTAATGTCTCCAGACCAGGTGCTTAGTTAATAGGGCAGGAGTGCAGAGATAGCACACCCCACAGTAACCTTTATGCCCCCCTTGTTGACATAACCGGATCAATAAGTTAATACAAAAATACTGGAAATATAAGGGCAAGAAGTCACAATCCACCCGGCCATGACCTTTTAAGGAAAATACAAGAATGCTGCATTAGGAAGCACCTCATGCTGCCACATAAACTGCAGTATAGGATTGCCAAGGCTTTGTTGTAGCTCTACAGATGGAGCAGCACAAAGTGAAACTCCAACAGAAAGAATCAGGTTGAAGCTGGGCAGCAACAAAGTGTTGCATCACAATGCTCATGGCTTCTTAAATCACCCCCTTTGCTAAAAAGACTTGTTTGTCTGCCAGGGGGTCCTGTCAGGGGCTCTGATGCCATTAATATTTGATGGAGCTCGATGGAGCTAACCTTTAAGGCATCCCACTGCTGTACACTCCCAGGTGACCTTTTCTTTTTAGCTGGACTCTCCTTCCTTCAGTAGCTACTGTAACCTGTCCTGATGCTGGCTGGACAAGTAATGCATGAGAGAACCTTTTATTTGCTTTATTCTGAAATAGGACTGTCAAACATTTTAAGCATAATTAAATCAAAATTTTATATTAACGGCAATATAAATAAGCTACAAATTGAATAACAGCGGCTGAGCTCAAGTATATTTGCAGCTGATTGTTAAATAGCTTTTAAATGGGTTTCCTAGATGCTTTTATTTCTTATAGGTAGGTATTGCCTTCTTATGTCACTGTAAATAATAACTTCATTAGAGATAGTGTATTATCACATTACAGCGTTCTGATGTTTCTCCTGTTGCTGATGCAGCCACATGAATGTTTTTTTTTCTTTAAACAGCTACAAATGAAAATCTTAAAACTCTTTGAAAGGTTCATCAGTCGTGGAGGTGTTTGAGATTTGAATGTTTTTGGCTTAAAAGTGTAGTTTGATTGAAACATCCCTGGCAATATTTGTTTTTTTTTATGTTGCTCAAGTGTTTTGTTCACACTTGAGACACAAGCTGAAAATGAAAATTATTGCAGTCGATTTTTATTTTTTTATTAATTTTCTCAACATCCCAACTATTTCTGAAGTGGAGTTGTAACTTTCAATAAAAACATCACAAACTACAGTGTATAGATAACTTGAAGTCTTGTCAAGTAATGACAAATGCACATTGTTTACACTGTAACAACAAAAACTGTTTAAGGGTACAATGTTACAACTTCGTTACAGAATTGTAGTGTTTAGTAAATGTTTCTTTTTTTTATTTTCCAATTTCTATTTCAACAAAATAACACACTCCTCTTCAGCTGAGTCCCTGTTTGATTCCCCAAGAGAGTTTCAGCACTTACCAAGTGATGTGAGAGAGCAATTATTTTTAAGATAAATAGCAAAAAACAAAAAAAACAAACAAATACAAAGACATGATCACAGCACGTAGATGAGCTGTTAGCAGACGCCTGCCTGCATTACTCAAATGTTTCTCATTTTACAGTGATGTACTTAAATTTGATAAATGTGCACCATTTAATAGAATCCAACTTAATATTGAGAAAAAAATCTCCCATTTCAAGCTGTATCCATCAGAAATTCCAAGTTAACACATACTAGCCACTGCGGTGTCTTTGTCAGACATGTAGGATTGAAGTAGCACGCACAAAAAAATTGTTTTCTCCCTTAACGACAAAATTGGGTGCGTTTCATTGTAAGGGAGCTCAAATGAGGCAGTTACGAGACAGTGTGTGTTAAACACCAAATAATTACACAAACCAAGTCAAATTTATCTTTTCCAAAAGTACTGAAACTTCCAAAAATAATCATGGTGACAAAACACTGGACACTAACATGTTTGAATGCTCCAGTTCTTTCAGAATAAATACATTTATTTTCTTGAACACAAAAACTTGTGTTTATGATTAGTTTTCTATTGCACACAAACTAAAAATAATTACCTCATTTTTTTTTCTTGCAAAACATCTGATTATTCTGGAACCGTGCCTGTGGCTAAATGAGACTCCTCCAATGTTACAGCGCTGGAGCCTTTCTATATTACGTGTTATGTGGAGGGATGCAAAAGGTTGCTGGGCATATTTCAAGTAAAAAAACAAACAAAAAACAACAACAACAAAACAGACAACCACTTGGTTGTATTTAATGATGTCAACCAGAATGCATGGCTTAAAATTTCATTGAAATATCTGCATGTATAATATGCAAATATAACATTTAGGAGGGACTTGTAGAAATCAATTAAATCAAGTGCAATTCAGAATCACAGTATTTATTTATGTGCCCAAATGATTAAAAAAATCTGGATGATTATCACTTGGATAAGAAAACTTATGGGTAGAGGAATTTTGGTTTGGTGAGCTGAAACGTTTTACCATGGTACACCACATTTCGGAGCACTGACATGTGAACAGATAACATCTTTTATCAAATTCCGATTTATTATTTATTCATATTTCTTTCTTTCTTTTTTTTAGATTTTTTAGAAAGTTGTGGTACTGACTTATTGTGAAGGTTTTGGTAACATTTTCTGTTACAGCTTGCAAATAGTATAGTAATAGTGGGGTAGTTATAGTTGAATAATATCTCATTGAACCTTATGTAATTGGGTAATAACAGGCCAGAAACTGGGGGAAATAGTGTGGAAAAAATGTATGCCTATGAGGCAAAACCAATGAGTAATCATTTAGTTTTGATAACAATATGATAACCTGCTGCATTAGAATTTTTACACACTGACCTGTGGTACTAACCTCATAATAATATGGTAATATTATTTGATACAGTGTCAATATTGTGTTTAATGTAATTATTATAGGGTCTTTACCTTACTGCATAAAGTGCCTTGAGCTGACCATTGTAATATGGCGTTATATAAATAAAATGGAATGGATTGTAAATAAAAAATAAAAAAATGTTCTGGTTTTGTTTCAGTTATGAAATTGTCTTGCAAAACACGAGTCTTCCTAAACAGGTCAATGGACGGTTGATTCAGAAGACGAATAGGCTTAAAATAGCTCCCGGAGTTGCTGGATAATGATTTTATTTCATTCCAAGTGCAGTGTCCAGCAATACCCTGGCAGATTGTTCT
This sequence comes from Andinoacara biseriatus, assembly GCA_015108635.1. Lineage (NCBI taxonomy): Eukaryota > Metazoa > Chordata > Actinopteri > Cichliformes > Cichlidae > Andinoacara > Andinoacara biseriatus. The sequence continues at coordinate 28,512 of VUQJ01045798.1, forward strand.
GGGAGCAGATGTGTTTGTGCCATTGATCTTGGCCATCTGATAAGGAAACCCAGCGACAGGCTGTTAACCTCAAACAGTGGGAGCATTAATCCATTTCAAAACATCCCGCTGCTTTTCGCTTTGCTCTGCTCGATTTCTCCTGTGCAGGCGTGCCGAGGAAGGATAGCACTAAACTACTCCCACCTGCCCCATAACTCCTTTTTATTGTTCCTAGAATGCGAGCTGTCATTAGTTTTATGGAACACAATCAAAACTCCTGATGAACTTTTAAGAAATGCATGGTTATCGGTCAAACAACCAGGAAACGATGTTGGTTATAAGCTGCAAGTCTTTTCTCTGACTGCACTTTATGCTGATAGCAGGTTCAACCCAGAGAACTGCAGAGTCCTACAGCGGTTTAGAGGCTCTTTGAGTTAACAGGTCATCCCGTTTCAAATGTTTACCACTGTAATGAGAGACGGTACCTCTGAAAAACCACTTTGCTCAGGGTGCGCCTGAAGAAATATACAGGATTGGGCACTAATAGATTTGTTATAGGGCGTTGCATTGAGGGAATTTTATCATTAATTGATGTGTTTTAAAAGGAGCTGAAGGTTAATGGAAAATGCCTGAAGGCAAAACATCAGATCACTTAACATCAAGGGATGTTACTAATGAATTTTGTGACTGATAGCTGCTTTGAGATTATTGTATGTCATTATAGGTGTGTGCCACTTTCCAGCACATGGAATCTGATGTAACAGTTTCTAATTAAACTAAAGTCAGTGGAAAGTCAACGGGATGACAGTCCAGACGAGGAATGTAGGACTTGAAAACTGATTGAAAGCATCAGCAGTGACAATATGAAAATGAAGCTGATGTCCGGAAGATTGAAGTCAGCAAGTCTGCCCTGTATAAGCGATGTATTATTTATAATTTCAATATTAGAAAATGAATCATCCACTCAAATAAGTCTTCCTGTTGCCATTACAAGCATCTAGAAGGAAGATGATGGAGCTATCCAGCAAATCTTGGTTTTATTTAATAGTATTTCTCCACCTTAATTTGTTGAAGATGAATATGGTCTGATGTACTTAACACAGAGAACTGACATTTGAGCAAATCAGTGAAATGTGTCCTAGAGATAATAAGCCTTGTTTATTACTTTGTAAGTAAGAATCTTCTTACTTTGTGCACATATGTGTGTGTATGAAATTACAGTGGGATTTTTTGGCACACGTGTTATCACTAATTTTGTTCTTACCGTCATATATATGTTTTCCCTGTTCTTCCACCAAAATGTAAAATAATTATAAAAAATAATGTGTTTGTATTAATGTCACATGTCAAGTTTGCAGCATCACACAGTTGCTGCAGATTTGCCAGCTGCACATCAGTCCAAAGGTGCTCCTTTGGATTGAAAACTGTGGAGTGCAGTGTGATGTGATGTGATGTTCAAGAAACCAGTTTGAGATAATCTGATCTTTGTGACATGGCCTGTTGTCATGCTGAAAGCATCCATCAAAGGATGAAGAGCCTGTGGTCACAAAGGAGATGGACATAGTCAGCAACAATACTCAGGTAGGCTGCGGAGATTAAATGATGCTCAAGTGGTACTAAGAAGCCCAAAGTGTGCCAAGAAAACCATTACACTGCCACCATCAGCTTGAACTGGATCCATGCTGTTATTTTGTTCACACCAAATGTAACAAAGTATTTTATTTATGATGTAGTTTAAAAAATACAAAAGAAGTGTGAGAATCTGTGAAGTGTGTGTGACTCAAATTCTGGTGTTGGGGGCAAAATTATTTGCTTAACCGTCAGCCCCTCAACCTCCAAAGGTGATTTTGGGTACATAGACATTAATCGGTGCATATGAGACTTGATGGATAAAAATCTTTGATGAAGGGCACAAAAATAAAGGTAGAAAAGTATGTACAGGAACACAAATCATTAGATTTTAGATAGTGACTACTTCATGAACTGCTGTGAGACTGCATTGGCACACTAGGGAAGAGCTAGCCGAAGAACACATGACCACTATTTGAAATCAGGACACGGTCACAACCTAATTTCTCTCTGTATGCAAACATGTCTGAAAGCATGAACGGTCACTCCAGTTCTCTTGTCCAAACTATGGCAGATCAGCAGCTGCTGAATTGATTGTCATTAATATTCAAAAACCTTCATGGCTTTTCATCTGAACCTACAGAATCACTCAGTACACATTCATATTAGTCTCAGAATGAATTCTAATAATTTTGAGGATCTCCCAGCTAATAAAATTTCATTTCATGAAAACATATGAAACATTACCTACTAACCTTTTCTTTGTGAGCATGATGACATGCTGACATTTAGATTCATTATACATTAGCCCTGATGTTGCTAAGCAAACCCTCAGCAGTCCTTGCATTACTGTGCTTCTGCCTTTGTTTCCATGAATATATTCACAGTAGTTCAGAAGGAAGTTACTCAGTCTCCATAATAATAATAATAATAATGATAATAATAATAACATAAACAACAAGAAACTATGTATTTAAACTCATACATATAGTTAATTTTTCAGTCTATTGCACTGCAACATTATAGATTCATTTGTGTGTAAATCACAGATGTTCTTTTTGCTTCTTTAAAACTGCGTTCCTTCAAAAAAATTTAGGAACAACTGAAAAATAAAGAGCTGTTGTGTCAGATTAGGTTTTTTTTTGGTGTTTGCTTGTTGTTGCTCTGATAGCTGTGCAGTAATTATCTTACTCTACATATGTATATTCTGCCTTTTCCTGTTGGCTCAACTGGCTTCTCTGGGTTACAGTGAGCCAGCATCAGAAGGTTTACTTGTAAACATTTACAGACTCATAACGCTGGTGAAGCACTCCTCATATCCTTGAGGTTTGGCAGGACATCAGACGTATTCTTCCGTTTCACAATGTTTGCTTAACATTTGCTGCTGTACATTAAAGCTGTTGTCTCTGGAGAAAGTACTGAGAGGGACGTCTTTGTAAAATGGCATTCATGTATGAATGAAGTCTCGTTTACCTTCCACTGACACTTGTTTTCTCCGTGCCTTGAACATGCTTGCCTGTTTGGCCGTAACAATCGGGTTGTGTGAGCATAATGCAGTTTGACCCATTGCTAATGATGTCCTGACACTTGCTCAGCAGAGCTCTACATTTGGATAGCTGGCATCTAATTGGAAGTGACAGGATAGCACCTGATCTTACTCACCACAGTGTTTATCAGGGAAATGTTAGGGGTGACTGTAGGGGGAAGGGGACTTGAAATAATCTGTTGGACACTTCTTCAATAGTTGTTTTGCACCAATATTGTTAAATTCCTCCCTAAGTGCCTTAAGTGGAACAATGAAGGCATATTTTACATTTTTGTGTTTTATTCCTGTTGATATTAATGAACCTCAAGTTCAGAATACGGGAACTAAACATCTAACAAAGTCTCTCTCTCACTCGTTCACTGTCTCTCTAAATTCCTCTCTCGCCCTACAGTCGGTCTTTGTTTGTCCTTCAAGCTCAGGTCATCTACGAGAACCCTGGGAGCTTGAGGATCTTAGCTTCCAGTATTGCTCCCTCTCCAGCCTTGTTGGGGGTGCTGTTCTCATATTGTTCCCCTGCCACTGAGAGTACACCTTGGATGGTCCAGTGGAGAACATCTGGTTTATTTTCCTGCCCTCTATGTCTCTGGTGTACCGCTTCAAGCAGTTAGCCAAGGCTGTGAGTCTTTGCTTGGCATCAGGTATGGACAGCTTGTTGTACTTATTAGGCACCCCTGTCTTAATCACACATTTCTGCAGTTCTGATAACTGGCCAACCTTTTTGCTGCCTTGATCGTAGCCTCTAGTCTTCTTTTCCATGGAGGGTACTGGTCCTTGTGGCTGTTGTTCATATTATAGCCAAGCATTTCAAAAATCACAGCTGCTGTATAGATCAGCTGGTTGGTTTCAGTGATGGTTCTAGTAGGGATTGTCTGTAGCGCTGCATTGACATCCATCAATCAATCAATCCATCCATCCATCCATCCATCCAGCCACCCATCCACCTACCTACCTACCTGTCATCTTGACAGAGGTTCTCATAATTCATGCATGAAAGAGTTAAGAACAGAAAAGATGGAGAAAGAAGTTTGGTTAATAGATTCTTCATGATCAACAACATCAGAACAGCTGCTGAAGGCTGTCTCACCACATGTGTCCATCAGTGCAGGCGACAGCACTTTTAAACTTTTCCATTTCTGAAATCCTGTGTCTCTGTCTCAGCGAGCCCTGTAAAATGAACTCTATTTTTCTTTTTATCACCCCAGCACAGGCATCTCAAGGAGTTACGAATGAAAAGAAAAGACTTCATATTTTTTCTTATCCTCATTAGGTGCTAGCAAAGAACTCCTTCTTGCGGCCATTCCCGCCTGCCTTTGTCTCTTAAATCTGTCTCGAGGCCAGGCAGCGGGAGTCATGATAGAGCTCGGTGCCATACAGGGTATGATCTTCTCTGGCGATACTGATGCACTGAAACAGTACTTTAGTAGAAAGAGGAGAAATGAATGTGCTCACACATCCTGCAGCTTGGTATTCATAGTCAGAGCCAACTTAATTTCAGCAGAAATGGCTACTAATCAAGGCATCATTTTCCATTTTAAAGCTCATTTCAGTTTCTTGCATGCCTATAAATTCTGCAACGTTAGTTATTCTTTTCTCATTTCAAAATGTCAGTATTTAGTCTACCCATTACGTACTCACAGCCATCTGGATACAGAAGAGTTTGGCAACATAAAAAAAGGTGAAAAATTGAGGTGTTTATCATGGTTAAGCTGCATTATGTAGGACTTCACAGAACTGAGTTTCCGCTACCCAGTCAGGCTAATAATTGTGAAGTGCAACACATTTTCTTGTGATTTTTTTTTTTTTTTTTTTAACCCCTATCA
>VUQJ01045798.1:46296-68990 GCA_015108635.1 Andinoacara biseriatus
CCTGGTTACTCTCAGCAAAAATCTGAGCAGCTTCAACTCTGCCTCCAAACCATACATCCTAATGTAGCAGGTCTCATTACCATCATTTAAACCTTCCCTTTTACTCTTCCTGCTATCCTTCTGTCACAAATCACCCCTGGCATTCATTTCCACCCACTCTACCCTGCCTGCACTCTCTTCTTCCTCTCTTGTACACTGTCTGTTGCTTTGAATGGTTGACCCCATGTATTGAAACTAACCTTTACTCTTCTACATAACTTGTTTATATGTACACCACTATTGCATTTAGTCATTAGTGATTATTAAACTCTGGCTCTCGCTCCCTTAACGTGCCTTTTGTCCTATCTCTCTCTGCTGTCCTCTCTCTCCTCCCTGAGCCTGGTTCTGCCAGATGTTCCTTCCAGTTATAAGGGAGTTTTTTCTTTCCACTGTCGCCAAGTGCTTGCTCATAGGGGTCATTTGATTGATGGGATTTTTGTTTCTAATATCTATATCTCCTACAATATAAAGCACCTTCAGGCAACTATTGTTGTGAACTGCTATTATATGAATAAAACCGAATTGAAATTGAATTGTTAAAAGAAGCCACAGAATTCCAAGTTCGACCCACTGGTGAGGCTAATGCCGTTCTCCGTCTTCCATTTAACTTTCTTTCCTATTCTTTGTGTACATTGCTGTGTTTTGCAGTTAGCATCTCCTTTCTGATGACATCTTAAAGATTGTGAAGACAGAAAAAAAAAAGGTTAATTTTTGACCAGACCCCTGAAAGAATTTATGACACTCACTTATCTTCACAAACTTTTTAGTATGTCACAAGGCATAAAAAGAGAAGATATATTATGCAGAGTAAAGAAAATATATCAGGAATTTAAAACCTTGAACTTACTAAGAAGAGGTCTAGTCCAGCACATTCACTGATTGATCGTCAGTCCTGTGTAGAGTCCAGGAGGCAGACATCTCTCAGACATTCTCTGGCTTTACTACTGTTTTACTGTCAGATTCTTCTGTCAGAAGACAGCGGACCACAGTGGGTACTACATCGGTATATTTTGTAATCTGTTGTGCACATATATACACCTTAATCAAAATTAGAGCTCAACTCGAACCCTGTAAATACTTGTACTGCTTCAGAGCAATTGTCACCTGTCATTTAGCTTCCTGTCACTGCTCACATTGAGTTTTCTCATTGTTAAGCAGACATAGTAATTATACTATTTAATCTCACAAAGGACTTTTTGTTTTCAAAAGAAAATTGAATGTGGGGGACCATACATGGAAATAGTTTCCTTCACAGAACAAGAAAAAGCTTCCAGCAGAAGGGAAATGCTGATGACTTTGACCACATTGGCTTACAAGCTTAAAACTTACATACTTAAAAAAAAGGCAACGTTATCTGAATTCAGTTGATATAAGCTGATATAACTGCTAGCAGCTCATAAAGCCTGTTCTACCTCAATTCAAGACATGGATGTCAAAACGAAATCAGAAACATAAAATATATTTAACAAAAGAGCTATTACACTTGACCACATGTAGGCTTAATGCTGCTAAACATTTCCTTTCAACTGTATCTTTACTTTTTCTGTGTTGTCCTTGAAGTTAATTTCTTTTTCCTTCATACTGTATCATTGCCCTAAACAATTCTCAGTGGCTTGAGGTTGAGCTAGTTTTATCTGAGGTCACCTCGCCTCCATGCCAGGCTTCTGTTCCTCGGAGTAACCATTGGATCCTATGAAGAGCTTCCCTGCAGTTTTGATTAGTACTGGCTCCTCCTCCAGCATATTTCTTGCAGGGGTGGGCAAACTGTCAGCATAAAGCACTGTTCTCCAACAGCGACAATGGTGAATATCACACATAAACTTGGAAAGACTAAGAGAGTGAGGACTGAATTTTGACTGTATTACAACCCTGAAGCCACAGCACTGATCAGAATAGTGGCCTTGATATGGAGACACTGTTGGATAGATTTCAAGCAGCAGGGCTACTTCTAAATGCCAGGCTCTGGTACAAGTCATACTTAAGTTATATTAAAAAAATCTGATGATTTGCAGTTTATAGAGGTAATAAGAGGTCATCACTTGGTGCCTTGCCATATTTTTGGTTTGAGTCTGAAAAAAGATCCATCAATCCATTTTCTTCCACTTGGGCCTAAGCAAAGAAGCCCACGCCTCCCGCAGCCCAGTCACCTCCTCCAGCTCATCTGGGGGGACACTGAGGCTTTCCCAGGGCAGTCAAGAGATATCATCTCCCCAGCGTGTCCTGGAGCCTCTTCCTGGTAGGACATGCCTGGAACACCTCACCCAAGAAGCGCCCAGGATGTCATGCTCTTGGTGCTGGCCTTCCTGTCATCTAGGATTAGGAGGTGGAAATAGATATCCACCCTTCTAGGCGGAGTCTGGATAAAGCTATCCAACTGAGCACCTGTACCAAATTAAGGCCTCGTCAGCTGTGGCATACATACTGTAGTGGGACTTTCAGGGATAAGATAGACATATTTTTCTTCCGTGATTGAGAAGTTGAGTTAATCTGAAACCTTCTAATGTCTAATGTAACTATTTAATTATTTATAATTTGGTTGATCCACTGTTTATTAATTAATTTCCATGGATTTACATCTAAAAATTTGTCCATCTGTCATTTGATAAACATAGACATTGAATGGACTAAAACATAATGCCCCAGAGGTTTTCTATTGGACTTAGCTCAGGCGAGTGTGGGGGCTAGTCGGTGGTATCAATTCCTTCATCCTCCAGGAACTGCCTGCATACTCTTGCCACATGACGCCAGGCACCAGAAAGAGCCCAGGACCCATAGCACCAATGTAGGGTCTGACAATGGGTCCAAGAATTTCATCCCGTTACCTAATGACAGTTAGGGTGCTGTGGCATAGCCTGTAGAGGTCTGTGTACCACTCCGTGAACTGTGGGGTGCAGGGTCATGACAGGTGGGGTGCGAGCAACCTGGGAGAAAAGTCATGTGGATTAATTCTCACAGCAGCACAAGGAAACACGTTAGCATAGCAACTAGCAAAACTGTCCAAAATCACTATGTGCTGTGTACATAGAGCCATCGTGCAGTCTCTTTAACACAGAGGGGACATGACCCCCCCCACCCCCAAAGCCACCCCTCCTATGAAATCAGCAAAAAGTCCAGAAACAAGAAACAATAAGCTATTTAGTTTTTCTCTTTACTCTCTTTCCTTTACCCTCTTCTTTACTTACTTTCCATGAAGTGACAAATTTCCTCAGGCACCTCGGTGATGAGGCACGTCACCAAATTCAGAAGGTATTTCCCCCAGAAAAGACTGTAACTGATGGTGATTTAAACCTTTGCTTCTTATAAAGTTCACTGTCTATTATGCTGCTCATGACACGTTCTGTCGTCAGGACTTTGCTGTGCAGTGTTTCCTGGTGTGTGATGCAGTGATAAACTGTCAGCTCACCTGTGCAGGTCTCTCTTTGTGTCTTCTTCCATTAACTTAAATGTCACTGTAAAAAGTGCTGACTGGTGTTTTTATCCACTGATCGCTAATCAATGTGTCATTGGCAAGTTGACAAAACAGGTCAGTGCACAGATCTTGACCTGTGTGGCAGCTGTTGCAATGCATGGTGGGATTTGTAGTATAAGTGGTGGGAGCATTATTTACTAGCGGGGCATTAATAATAGCCAGATTAAATTATTTTGCGGACTGTATTTAATTGAGTTTTAAACCTGTGTTCTAGGGCAAATGCCAATTGGGCTTCATGGTGCCAGACACTGAGCACAGGGTCCACTAGAGAACATCAGCCTTCAGGCCACCCTCATGAAGTCTGTTTCTGATTATTTGGTCAGACATTCACACCAGTTTCCTGCTGGAGGTCATTTTGTAGCTCTGGCAGTGCTCATCCTGTTCCTTCTTGCACACAGGAGCACATGCCGGTCCTGTTAATGGGTAAAGGACCTTCTAGAATAACGGCCTGTCTCCTTTCGAGACTGTGCTGGGAAACACAGCAAACTTTCTAGCAATGATATGTATTGATGTGCCATCCTGGAAGAGCTGAACTATCTATGCAACCTCTGTAGGGTCCAGGTATTGCCTCATGCTGCCAGTAGTGACATAGTCAGGAAAGATGAGGAAGGTAAAAATGTCAGTGGCCTCCACCAGTGTTAATTTCATTAACACCAAAGCAGCTGAAGCTGATTAACACCCCCCCTCCCCCCCGCCACTTAACTGACCAGATCAATGTCCCGGAAGTGTAATTGACTTGATGCTGTACTCTATTAAAAACTGTTTAATTTTTTTGAGCAGTGCATTTGAGCCTGCATGTGGATTACTGAAAATCCAAAATAAATTAAAGCTCATGCACCCAATTCATGTTTTTTCAAAGTTATTAATGATGTATGCTGTAAAATCATTCCACCCTGGAAAAAGAACAGTTCAAAGAAATCATTAAAAGCCGCAAATTACTATGACATTTCCTGCCCGTGATGGGTGTATGTGAACTTCTCTCCTATGAAGTTCAGCTCTGCCAGTGTTTAAGTCCTAAATGCACAAACACACTCAGCACTTTTTCTGTACTAGTTAAAAAAATGGTTTAAGTTTTAGAGCATAGCATTCATTAATATCATTTCTCTTACACAAAGAGGTTGGATTTATTGACCTTGTTGTCATTTGAACTCTAATATTAAAGAAGATGTTTTTTTGTAACCTAGCAAAAATAAGCACCTGAGAAAACTTCTCTAAAAATGAGGTTATGGGAGCTTCCAGCATTACAAAATGCTGTCTAAGGACTCAGACCCATGTACGCATTGCAGGTTTAAAGCTGTGCTTTTGGTTAAATGCTGACAAAAACAAAACTGAGTTGATAGTATTCAGAAATAACTCAAAGTCTTTCAGTGGTCTTAATGTAAATTGCAAGATGCTAAAATTAATTAGTCCAATTCCTGTGCTTATTCAGGTCCTGACACCTCTTTATGGGAGAGATTTGAGTACCATTATTTTGCAAGTCCATACACTCTTTAGAAAAAATGTTTGTCTTCAACTTTTATCTCTTTCATTGGACTTTTTCATTTCCTTATTTTCACCTATCCTGTAAAGTACATTTAAGTATCTCTAAAACACCCACAATCTTTTTTTGTGGGTCATAGTGGGACTGTATACTTATTGTACTTAAGTGGAACATACAAAACAACTGATGGGATTACTATCAAGATGAAACAACCTTTAAATGCCACCTTCCATCATTCATCTGATTCCCTTTTAACTAAGAATGCTTTCACTGACATTTGCTGTTGATGAATTAGTCCATGTTCTTAGCGTCCCAAAAATACAAATCACGGGGGAGAAATGCAGCCATTTCTAGTCCTTTATGTATTGCAGCTCTGTGCCACTCTGAGCACTGTTTGTGCAGCATATCTATTAAGTAAATTAGATGTCAATGGTAAATAGTTTTACCAATGACAAACGATCTCAGTTTAGAGGCCCTTCACAAAGCCAATGCACTGAGTAACACAATGTGGTAAAGGAGGCTGTTCTTGAATGGTTCCCAGCTTTTAAATGGCCAGCTTGGTCGAGTGCATCATGCCCATGTCAGGGAACAAACAAATAAGATGAAGTGCTCTCTCAAAGTCAGTGGAAAGGACAACCACACTGGGTCCCAACAAACAATGATAGATGAGCAATACATGATGGTGTGGGTAGAGGTGGGGGGAGCGTTCAATTAGTGCAAGGAGAAATGGCAGTTTAACAGTACGGTGAGAGAAGCTGGCAGGCATTAAGAAATGCCAAATTGAAAATGCATACATCTCTGATAGCTGACAGCCTCATTCCCTTTCCCAAATTGGTCACAAATTTATGATTTTCTGTAATTGTTCATGTTTTGACACCTCATATTTCAATCTTGAAAATGAATGAGAGAAAATCATGCAAAAGTTTTTTGGTTTTTTTTTTTTTTTTCTTTTTAGAGTTTAGTGTGATCCCATCTGAAAAACTTACTCTAAATGCTAAAAGGGTGAATTCAGCTGCACACACCACTCCCTCACCCGTCTCAACTTTGCCATTCAACTGCAGGATTTGTGGCACACTGAAGGCTGCGTGCCAAGCTATTGTGAAGAGTTACACCTTCAAAAGTACTCTGAGCCGGACTCATGAATATTTATACACTGATTAGGTGCCCTGATTTATCAGGCTGCGACAGAAAGGAATGATGGGTCTTAAGGAGTTGAGGCACGCACCGAGACAAAGGTATGGTTCCCTTAATGCAGATCCTACACTTCACATAATAGGCTGTCCATTAGAGAAAAATGTGGGCTGTGTAAAAAACTTTCCCACCTTAATCTTGGGGGTTTTAGTTCATTGCTACAGAGATAATATAAAGGGCTGTGTGATCATAAATATTGCAGAAAAAGAGTATACCATTATTGCTCTTTTCACCTAGCTTTTGTACTTTCAAAAATTTGTGTGACAGTTTTGAGCCAGTAAAACTCAAAACATTCTCGATGCTCAAACTGATGAATGTTGATTTACTTACTGATTTTGTAGTGTATTGTCTGTAAGTGCGGTAAGCCTTTTTCACGCATGCACCACAAACTTGAAGTTTTCTATGAATTCTCGAACAATCAGAAGTGTTTAACCTGCTTGCTTCTGTGTGTTTGTGAAGTCTGATTGCACATATGTCAGAACAGTGCAGGTAAAAAGTCTGGTGAATTCACAGTAACCACGTGTTGTAATGTTGCCTCGTGTCTCCTGCAAGCCCATCCATCCATCCATCCATCCATCCATCCTCTGCCTCTGATCCAATTCAGGGTTGCAGAGGTGCTGGAGCCCATCCCAAGTTTCATAGGGCAAAAGGCAGGTTGCATCCTGGGTGGGTCACCTGTCAATTGCAAGGCTAACACAGAGAGACAGACAACAACTCACATTCACACGTATTGCCAATTTAGAATCACCAGTTAACTTAACATGCATATCTTCAGACTGTGGGAGCAAGCCAGAGTACCCAGAGAGAACCCGCACAGGCACGGGGAGAACATGTAAACTCCACACACAAACGCACAAGTTGGACGGTGGATTTAAACCCAGGACCTTTTTGCTGTAGGGCAACATGCTGTGCTAACCAGCACACCAATGCTACAAAACATTCAGCAGCAAAATTCATTTTTACATTAAGTACAGGCTCAGGTGGTGGAATTGAGTTGCTTTAGGTGCCAGTAAGACATGAAATAGGTGGTTTAATCATCAGATAGTAATCAGATACCACACTGCAAATCAGTTTCTACAGTCTGAGATAGGATTTTATCGCTAGTTTTAATGCTCATGAGCTATCATGGCTGCAATAATTTATCATTTGCTGTGATAATGAAAAAAACTGACAATAGAACATACTATAATATGTACATATTGTATATATTTTAAAAGACACAGTTTCAGGATTGGATGCTTTCTAGTCAATACTGCCATGCTGCATGTTTTTGCTGGAGCTCTCTGATTTTGCATTCACTGTATTGCAGCATTAGCCCATTTTGAAAGAGGTTACTGTCAGTCAGAATGTGGCCTAAGAATTAGGAGCTGAATGACAAACTGATACCAGGGAGCTATTGAGCCTGGGGATTCAGCAGTAAAGCAATGCAGCCACCTCTATTAAAAATAGAATCAGAGTCTGATCTGGAAGTTGAGCCTTTTTGAGAGGTAATAATTATTTACAGGTCATCTTGTAGATAGCTGCAATGACCTTCCTGTTGCAGCTTTAATTTTGTTCTTTAGACTTCTAATTACTATTTTTTTTTTCAGGAAGGTGGCACAGAGTACTATGCATTTTTGCTGCTATTTTGCTGTATCTTTTCAGTTTACACTATCTTTTATTTTGTAGGATGATCTGCGATTTGAACATCATAAACCAACATAGGAAGATTAGAGCGTACGCAACCATTAGGATACAACAATACTGACCCATTCATGGTGATCATATCATTTTCTATGATTATCTTCAGAAGCTCTACTTAAAGACAAGTTTGCTTTGGGTTTTTGGTTGACTTTAATTTTATTATACTTAAGTCGCCTCTTTCTGTGCACTAATGTTGCCTCTGCACTCTTAAACCTTTTAATTTGACACCAGATACTTTCCAAATGTAACAATGCCTGAGTGTCATTAATAAGCATTTTTTTAAAAAAATGGAGTCATGTTATGTTAATAACTATTTTAAAAACCTTCTTGTTTATTCTCTCAGCTGCCCATGACATCAGTAGCATCACCCCTTTTCTCCTAGCTTCTTTACACATGATATCGTTGTGTTTTTGTAATATTTTCTTTTGGATAAGCGCTATCAGATCAGACACTTTGTGTAAAGCTTCTGTTCTCTGGTTTTAAGCCCTGGAGCTCAATGAAATGTCCAAACTTTTGCAGATAGTCCAAAACATGAGAATTCAAAAAGCTAGAGTTCTGAATTTTCAGACTGTGTGTGACCTCTGTGAGATATTTCTGTCAAAAGGAAGCTTCTGTGGTTGGTAACATTTAAAGGAAACGGAAAAGAGAGTGGACCGGTCATCTCTGATGGACACATTTGTGGACAGCAGGAGCAGCTGTTGCTTTGAGGAGCAAAATGTGTGTGCATATTCAAAAAAACACAAAATGCAGCAAATGAAAAATGTTTTGCAAGTCCATCTAAATAAAAATAAAGTAAACAGAAGTTTTTCCTGTCTTTTATTCAGAAGAAGAAAATACAGAGTCTGACAGGTGTCTGGAAAGATTATATCAAATTCATGTTAGCTAGCTATATCAAATGAATAAATAAACTTAGCAGAGGCATGGGGAAAATAATGTGAGTCAATTAATTTCCAACCAAACAAAGCCAGTCTAACTTTTTAAGCACTTTACCAGTGAGTTAGCATTATGGTGTCCATTGACATTCACAGAGAAGTCGCCTTAGCATCCACCATTTCTGTGAGCAATACTACTCAGTGCAGGCAGGCTGGTAGCCCATTTACCAATAATGAGGTTTGTTTATCAGAAATCTTATATCCTAAACAAAAAAATGTAGAGCGTGGAAGTCACCTTAAATTCACCCTACTGCTGAAGCGGTGGCATCTGACTTGTCTGTGCAGTTTTACCTTTTCGTTGCTTACTTACAGTAGCCGCTATTCGTGAGTGATCTCTGGTTCACAAGCTAGGGTACTCTGTGCTGGTTCCAAGCCCGGATAAAGTGGGAAGGCTGAGTCAGGAAGAGCATTTGGTGTAAAATCTCTGCCAAATCCGATCCATCCGCTGTGGTGACTGTTTGGGAAAGCACCACACACGGTCACTGTAATTTTGATAGAATAACATTGTGTTCATTTTTAAAAAGCCTGAGTGTGTGTGTGTGTGTGTGTGTGTGTGTGTGTGTGTAATCCATGGGTAAAACTCTCCAGATAGCTCAAGCTGTGTATCATAAAGAGTGCAATGAATCCACGCCGTGTGTCCGCTGAGAAAAGTAATCAAAAACTTCTGGCTCACCCCCTCTTACACACTTCCCGTCCTGTTTTGTTCTTCATTCCTGTCCGCCTTCCCTCCCAGCTATTTGAGTGACAGGTGAGATTAAGCACCCTTTGAACTCTATCTGGTTATTGGAGGAGCAGTCTAAATTGAAGCAGTGTTATTTCATGCTGGCTTGCTGAGTCAGTGGGAAAGTGGGAGCAGGGGGTGACACTTCCCTGAATGAATAAAGAGCTTTTCAGAAGGAGAGGTGTTGAGCCAGATCTCAAATGCATTAGACAACTATAATGAGAATTGTAAAGGGAAGAGGAGAAAAATTACATTAAAAGGTTTTGAACAGCAGCTTTGCTTTCATTTAATCTAATGTGGATAAAATATAACCTGATTTTTTTTCCCCCTTTGTAGCAAAAAAGACAAGCATTAATAAAGTGTTTTATTTAGTCCATAAATAAATATGATAAACGCTTCAAAGTGTAGATAATAATTTATGACGGTGTATGGTGGCATGTTTGGCCTGATAGAGGATGGGGAGTAATCTTCAAGAAGATGGGATTTCTGAAGTGTCAAATTTAAGAGAATTTGTTTTTGTTTGTTTCTTTTCTCATGAAGTAACAAGAAAAAGAAAAATGAAAATTCAGCTCCCCCCTGAACCCAGCTGTCATAGGGCACAATAAAAATAAAATTCTAGAATCTCAGATAATGTTTTGAATGGTGGCTGACTTTTGTCCTGCAACTATTGAGTGGTTTTCTACCCTCACTGTGTGTTTGGGATCATTGTCATGCTGAAAAATGAAGCTGTTGCCGGTTAGATGCTTCCCAGATGTTGTTGCACGGTGTATCTGATTCTGACAAACACCACTGGCTGAAATGTGGCCCCAAACTACGATGGAGCCTCCACCATGTTTCACAGATGGCTGCAGACACACACTGTTGTACCTCTTTCCTGATTTCCTCTGTACGTGTCCACTTTAATTTGAAGCACAAAGTTTAAATTTGGATTCATCACGCCGGAAGACTTTGTTGCCACTGACTTTCTGTCCAGTCCTTCTGTGATTTAGTAGACAACTGAAAGACCAGATGCAGCTCTCAGGTCTTCTGCCAGGTCTTTGCTAGATCTTTTCCCTATTAGGGAACATAAGGATAGTGCACACCATGCTGAGACATGCCAAGTTTTCAGCTAATGGGTCTTTGGGAATCACCTTGTTAGCACAGAAATACTGTTGTATGCCTGTCAAACTGCGTTATCTTTGGCATTTTCCATTGAGTCAACTAAAGAAATGGGAACAAATTATGCATTTTTGTGACAGGCTGTTAATAACACAGTGCCTGTAGATCTAGATTAAAATGAGTTCTTTGCTAAGTTGTTATTTATAGACACAACACTGGTTCCTTAGTTGAGTAAGGTGTCTTTTTTATGCTTAGGTGATTCATAGATGTTAGTGTTAGGTGGCTTAAAAAAAAAACAAAAAAACATTCTTCTGAAAATGGTCAGGTCCAAGAACAGGACTGAAAATGTCCAAAGAACATCTTTGAAAGAGACTGAGCAATAATAAATAAATAAATAAATAATCAATGAATAAAAATCTCAGTCCCCCAGCTTAGTTTTTTTAGTTGGTTAATTTTTATCTACATTGCCGCCAATATGATGTCACAGATGCCATGAAAACGATGCCATGAAGTTTTACTAATTATCAATATCCTGTGATTCAGAATTACATTTTCTTAACTGCAATACTTGGCAGTCAGAACTGCCTGTGAACAGAATATTTAAGTATTTTAGTTAAAATTCAGTGAAGAAAAAAAAAAAAAAAAGAGTCAGTATTTAATGATTTCTCAGTGTTTTATCTCTGTGAATACAGTTGGAGCAGTCAGACAAATAAAATCATGCTCTCTGTATCAGGCTTTTGTGGAAACAATTGAGAAAGAAAAAGTAAGAGACTTCAGCTTGTAGTAGTTTTAATAGAGAGTACAAAACATGTGTAAAATGTTCTGCAGAAATAAAAAAAAAGATCAGCAGAGTTAAATTTAAAACTCCAAATACACACACACACACACACACACACACACACACACACACACACACACAGCTTCCCAGCCTCACCCCATAATCCAAGTTCAGTGAGAGTGCACATTCAGATTGCTTTTGTGATAGTTTAAGTGTTTCTAAATGTAAACTGCAGCCAAATCAGCTGCACTGTGGGTAACGTAAGCACCATATTTGCCCCCACAGAAGAACAATATCTCGGGCTCTACTGCATCACTTGTGGATCCAACACTAGCGCAAATGTGCAGTGATAATTTAGTACCGTTCTCTTTCACCAAGTACTGTAGCTGCAAATAATATTTAACTCATGTCTAAATAATGGTGAGAAGAACAAAATAGTTTCTAGTGTGTTGCCTGACCGTTATACACAGCGAGGAGTTTCTGCAGCTGTTTTAATATAAACACTGAAAGCTGAATTAAAAATAAAGCTGTCATTGATAGGCTCACCTGAAATGTGTTTATGGTTTTTCAGTCTCTTTCACTGATCAGAAATAACACATTTTATCCTGCCATGTTTGCAACCTTCAATCTGCTGACCTGATGTGTGCATCCAACCAGTTTCCAGCAAACTCCTCGAACTTAGAGTCAGCCAAACAGAAAACCAGTCTAACATAATCGGTTCACATTATGGGATAATCTCATTAGCATATACACAGGCATTCACAGTTACTGCATGTCCAAGTGAGATTCGCAGCAAACTCAGTATTCAGCTTCTGAGAGCAGCTGAATAAACTCCATTGGACAGAACTGGGGCTTGATTGTGTTGTTCAGAGACAAATTACCTTTTTTCTTGAGAGAGAGAGATCAAAGATTAGTCTGATAGCTCATCCAACCACATTCTCTGAGCTGCTCAAAGCCCAGCATTGATCATTTACACCCAGCGTAACATTCTTCCTCTGCAGTCACTCACAGCAGACAGACTTCGATCTGTAGGTTCTCCCACACTTCCCCTCTCTGCTGCTTTTCAAATGTCACTTCCTGCTAATGCAGAAAGAATTCGGGTATGTGGCAAAACAAGCATGACCTTAAATCCACTATCTGACATTTTGAATTTTAAAGCCGCCTGGCAATGAAAAAAAAAAAGACTTTTTCATTTTACTGACTATTAATGAAGAAGAAAAAGTCTTTTTCTTTAGCTCAAATGTGCAGCTTTACTACCAAGTGAGTCAAACAGGAATTTAGCATAGTGAGACATTATAGTGTGTTTTACCTCCAACCACTCTGTTTTCTGCAGATTTTTATTAAGATCCATCAAAGCATTCTGCCAGCGGGAGGACCAACCATCACACTGACATTGCCACACCAACAGACATGCTGCCTGCATGGCTAAAACCTTTGGGATGCATGACATCCTATTAATACATGCAAAAGTACAAAATTATTATAGTCAACTAAAATTAAAGTGAAACTATGCGTTAAGTCAAATAAAAACTAGAGTTTAGGGTAAAAAAAAAACTGAAATGATATTGTGCATTTACAAAGGTAAGTAAAATGATAATATAAAGCAAATTCCTTTTCTTGGTCATAACTATAAAATGTACTGAATACCTTAACATGAGTATTGAATACAATGAATAGCATTAGAAATCCTATTCTATACTTGCTACATTTTGTGTCTGAAAATTTCATCCAATTTTCACCTTGATATTATATTTCTACACATTAAAAATGTTTCCACTATGCAGCTCTGTTTTCCTGCTTGTGAGGATTTTATAATAGAGTGAAATACGGTTAATAAATGAAAAAAAATATATATAGAAAAACAGCATCACAGTCCTTGCCTTCCACTTTATTATTCTGACCAAGGCTCCCGTGCCTTTTCCCCACACCATCATTGGAGTTATTTGAAAATTCAGTTTTGTTCTCCAAAAGAATCTCATTGAAATCGCTCTGCAAAAGCTGTTGCAACACTGGTTGGTTATTTGATGTAAAATAAAATATTCTTGAAGTTGGTGCCTTTCTGTCAGCTATTGGGCAGCCTACACATCAGAGGAGCAGCTACCGAATGTCTCAGTGACAACCTGTGAAAGAAAGCTTCTCTTTCCATCCCTATAGTAGAGCTGAGCCGCGAAACCCAGAGTCATACATGCACAACGGAGACATATGTTTCTGTCAGACAGTGTTAGGTTTGATTCTCATGGAACACAGATGCCATTAGAAATAGATGTCACAACATTCCTGGATGAATTGGTCAGGGCTGCAGCAATCTGCTGACTTCCATCCATCACTGGCCTGTGGAAGCAGGGAGCAGCACAGATACACTGTATGCCTCAGTTCATTTCTCCAGGCGTTTAGTTGGAGGTCTCGATTTTACCTTTTCTGTTCCCGCTTTACATGCTTGACTTGTTCCGTTTGAATCGTGCTTTTCTTTCTTAAAAAATCATTTATCTTTCTGACATTTATGAGTGCAGGATGAAGAGTGGTAGTGATACTTTAAAGTAACATCTAAACAGAGGATGGTGCACAGTGGCTTACTGTTGCAAAAAGATATTGTAGACTATGCATCAAATGTCCAAATTATTATTACTGGAATCATTAATCAACATAAACCATAAAATATTATTGAAATATTATATGCATACAGCCCCATTTTCAGCAACCATCAAAGTTGTTTTAGCTAAAGTTTATAATGTTAAAAGTCTGATTTTTCATTAGAAAACACATTTCCAGTAATGTTAACACAGCTGTTGCGTTGACTAAAGAAGCAATAAATCTATGTAACCGAGTGTGTGGAGCACAATCTTTACACTATAAGTGTACACAAAGTGCTCGCACATCTACTTGAGTGACATCCCATTCTTAATCCAGAGGGTCTAATATGATGTCGGCCCACCCTTTGCAGCTGTAACAGCTTCAACTCTGCTGGGAAGGCTTTCCACAGGTTTAGGAGTGTTTATGGGAATTTTTGACCATTCTTCCAGAAGCACATTTGTGAGGTCAGACACTGATGTTGGAGAGAAGGTCTGGCTCACAGTCTCCACTCTAATGCATCCCAAAGGTGTTCTATCAGGTTGAGGTCAGGACTCTGTGCAGGCCAGTCAAGCTCTTCCACACCAAACTCACTCTTCCATGTCTTTATGGAGCTGCTTTGTGCACTGGTGCAGTCATGTTGGAACAGGAAGGGGGCCATCCCCAAACTGTTCCTTCAAAGTTGGGAACATGAACTTTTCCAAAATGTCTTGGTATGCTGAAGCATTAAGAGTTCCTTTCATTGGAAATAAGGGGCTGAGTCCAACTC
The DNA here is from genome assembly GCA_015108635.1 of Andinoacara biseriatus. Taxonomy (NCBI): domain Eukaryota; kingdom Metazoa; phylum Chordata; class Actinopteri; order Cichliformes; family Cichlidae; genus Andinoacara; species Andinoacara biseriatus. Next base: position 61,025 of record VUQJ01045798.1, read on the forward strand.
CTGAAACACACCCCCACACCATAACCCCCCCTCCACCAAACTTTACATTTGGCACAATGCAGTCAGACAGGTACTGTTCTCCTGGCAACCACGAAACCCAGACTCATGCATCAGATTGGCAGATGGAGAAATGTGATTCGTCACTCCAGAGAACACGTATCCAGTGCTCCAGTCCAAAATGCTGTAGCTTCTAAAATGTGAGTAATTTTTTAAATGCTACTCTGTTTATTTACAATATTGTCATGGAAAACAAAAATAAATAAATAATATAGTTACAAGAATGCAAACTACTAAGATTAAGAAAAAGCTGGAGGCCCTGGTGTAATGCACACCTGCGCAAAAGGACACATACTTTAGAACTAGTCTCTAATTTGAGAAACAGAAGCCTCACAGGACATCAGCTGACAGCTTTATTAAATTATCCCCACAAAACACCAATCTCAGGGTCAACAGTGAACAGGCGATTCCAATCTGAAGACAGTTATTAAGAAAACAAAACACGTCGGTGACTCACCAAAAAATAGAAAAAGATTAAGATGGGCAACAGAACTGACATTTGATAGAGAACGAAAATAATTAATTTTTGACATTTGGATCACAAAATTAGAACATTTGTGAAGCACAGAACACATGAAAAGATGCTGGAAGATACAATACCGTCTGTCAAGGATGGTGGAGGAAATGTAACAGTTTGGTAGTGTGAAATTTGTAAAGGTTAAAGGGGTTTAAACAAGGTTATGGCAAAACATGTGGATGCCATTTGATTTGCATCACTTAGAAAACAGTGCAAAGCACAGCTCCAAACTATGCAACAACTAGCTGCACAGTGTAAGTATTTCAAAAGTATTTTATGGTTTATGTTGATTAATGGTTCAGTTAATCAATTATTGTTTAAATGTTGTTTGAAATTCATTGACCCACACAGTTAGTTCATGTCAACACTGCTGAGCTCATGTGAGACCAGCTGGACAGTAAGAGCACATCCATCATGAAGGAGCATTTCAGGAAATGTCTGCAGATTACTCTGACAAATTATTAGCTAGAAAGCCAAAGGTCTGCAAGGCTGTGATTGCTGCACATGGACAATTCTTGAACAGCAGCTTGAAGAACAAAATTGTAATTTCAAGTAAAAAAAATATGACATTTGTCAGAGTTTAGATATGGTGTTCTAACTCTGTGCAAACACTGAATTATGTTCCATCACGGGATAGCAGTTTTCCCGAGTTTGATGATTTAACCATGGTCATCTGCAGAAGCAGACATTTTAAAGATGTCATTCAGAGTAATCTTTTTTTTTTTTTCTCACATAATGTCCACTACCAAGCCCAGAATTTTTGCTTTAGTTCCTGGCAGGCCGTGTCCTGCACTGGCACAGCGTTGTATGCACTGATAAGACAGGATGCTAATGCAAAGCTATTTTAAATGCTGTGTTTCAGCAGAGACATCCAGAGGTCAAGACAGTTTTGAAATTTAATACATGCTGCTCAACTTTTTCTGTCAAAATTGAATCAATACCGCAGCCACTTTTACGTTAATTTGATGTTGAGTGGAGTGGAGTGCACAGACTACCACTTCCACCTCCACCTCCAGCAAACCGCTGCACCGAGTGCATTCATCTGATTGTGTTTGGAAGTTTTGGGGTCGGCAGCCCCTCCATGATTCATAAAACAAACTTCTTGAAAGGAAACATCAAAGAAATTACAAGGTCAACTGGCATATTGCCAGGGTGCTAAATTATCAGCTAATGATAGCTAATTTTGTTACTGTAGTATAAACTGTACAGGTGCAACACAGACACACACACGTCAGCTAATTAGTGTTAAGACACAGACTCGCCAAAACTGAAGCACAAACTTTATGTATGGCCTGTAGCACATGGAAAGCCATAATATTTATAACATGATATAACAAAAAAAAAAAAGGCACAGACAGCACAAACATGGTGTAGATGTGCAGTTCAGTGACTCTGGCTAGCAGAGGCAAGGCTTGAGATGCCCCAAATTTCAGTATCCAGGGGATGAGAAAATTCAACCTCCTCAGATTTGTTGTGTAGAGGTTCAAACGATGTTTTTGGACTAGACTGCAAATATGCTAATTCTTTAAAGTTGGGCATTTTAACCTAGGCGTCTATGGAGACGGACTTGCTTTTGGAACCAATTTCAAGGGACCAAACTGCAGAGTTTGCACTTCTGTGTGCCCGTTGATTCACACCAGTGGTGGTTCTAAATGCAAAGCTATTTTTTATAGACAGATGTGATACAATTTACATGTGCAGAATGCAGGATGCACGTTGTAAGATGAAAAAGCAGGATTATTTGCCCATCAAATCTCTGCTTGTGTTAATTCACTCAAGCACATAAGAGCTCTAAAAGCACAAAAGCAAACAATGCCTTCGTGAAAGTCTCTTCTAAAGACATGACCAGTCTTGGTCCTTATATCTGACAACATTTTCAGGCAACATAGCCTGGACTTGTTTTTATCTATATTGCCACCAGTAGTTTCCCCGTGGGAAGATGTCCGACCTTGAGTGGAAAAAGGAGATGTAAATGAGGAAAGCTTTTTAAGTCACAAACATCCTGTCAACATTGTATATAGTAATCTTTGTGGACTTTGTGGAGGCGTTGTGCCTCAGGTGTTTGTTGTCCTCTTTTAGGATTACAGAGGAGAGTGTGGATAGGTGCATAATCCTTTCAAGTTTCTATCTGCCTGGGACCAGTGGCAAAAATAAACTATCTAGCCAAGCAGCGTTGCCGATGTCTCCAGTCCCTCATCGTGACCAGTGCCTGTCAAGGGGAGCATGTCCACTTTTCTTTGTTCTCTTTGTTCTTGCTTTGTCCAGGGTTGATCATGTAATAAACAGAAAGGCTGCTGGTGTGTGCTCCGAACACACGACCCCTGTGACAGCGCTGAGACTCAGTTTTGTAGTTTGCCATCTCCAGTGGAGCAACAAAGCTTGTCTCACATGGATTAGAGGACAGAAAGGAGACCTCCAGGGAACATGCTTGGTTATTACCTTTGTGTCTGGCTGTGCTAAGGGCAGTGACCGTCATTCGGCAGCAGGTAGATACAATCTGACTGGTTTTGTTTGCTTTTAATAAAACTCTGATTGGATTTCTATTTATTTTCATTCTGATTGTGTCATACAATACATGGTTATATGTTATTGCTCTGTCTTCACTGTATGCAGTCAGGTGATCTGCTTAAAGGTCACCAGGGGTTGTGCTAGGTTTACACAATATCGATGTTCAGTTGCACCCGTGCTCAAGAGTGTTGGAGGAAGTATCCACATTCCTTAACTAAAACAAAGGATGAGATTACAAGTGGAGGTTAGTTAGATAATTCATTTTAAAGTGGTGGGGACAATGGCTTAAATTACTTTGTGATATGAAAGGGATCATAGTGTCAGGCCAGCTTATGCAGGTCAGGTTCACAGGATATGCTCAGTACTCCCTCTCCCCAGCCACCCCCTCCAGCTTTTTTCAGGGGGACACCAAGACTTTCCCAAGCCAGCCAAGAGAGGTGATCTCTTCAGCCCCGGGGCCTCCTCCTGGTGGGACATGCCCCGAACACCTCACATGGGAGGTGCCCAGGAGGCATTCTGGGCAGATTCCCAAACCACCTCAACTGGCTCCTTTTGATGTGGAGTAGCAGCTTTACTCCAAGCCCTCCCAAATGACCAAGGTCCTGTCTCTAAGGCTGAGCCCAGCCACCCTTCAGAGGAAGCTCACTTCTGCTGCTTGTATCTGTGATCTCATCCTTTCAGTCTCTACACAAAGTTTGTGACCATAAGGTAAGGGTAGGAACATAGATGGATCGCTTTCATTCTCAGCTCGCTCTGAACACTGTGTGTTTTCTTTTGCTTTTTCTAAATCAGCTTTTTAATGGCATTATTGGCCTTTAGGGGCTAAATAAATCCCAGGGTCATCTGTCAGTGTTACACTGACACTCCATTTGTGTGTTAAAGAGGATGAGAGAGTCGTCGTAGCTTAAACATCACTTATGAGCATCCGCTGGTTAATGACAGTTGTGGGCAGAAACTTTATTCCTGTCTGAATAATTAGCCTAAAATTAGCTGTCATCTGTGATGATACTGATGGAGAAGACAATGCTAATCATTTTCAAATCTAATTTTTTTCAGCCTTTGATTGCTTTGGATGGTTTCTTTTTCCTTTCCCCCCACAACGTATGTTTTTTAAAAAAATATCAATCTTCTTCCTGTCTTGAAAATTAGATCCAGTTTTTTTTTGTTTTGTTTTTTTTGGTATTTTGGAGCATGAAACTCAGTCTTTTCTTCTCTAAATTTTTCAAGTGGCATAAACAAAAAATGCTAAAATGTCCTGAATAATGCAGAAACAATTATTCTCTGGTGTTGATGCATTTCTGAAAATACAGAGGCTATAGGTCATCCATAAATTACATAGGTGCCATTGTACTCACAGCTTCCCTGTAATGCAAACAGTGGCAACGACCATGCATCAGTGTGTTTGACAAAATCAGCCCCCCTGTCCAAGAGCAGAAGACAGCGGTGGTGACACCTAAACCCAACACCCTCCATTTTTTTGTCAGTGTCACTTTGCCGTTGTCACCATTCGTTTTGGTCTTCAAACTGGGTCACGTTTCAACATGGCAGCCCCGGCAATCATCACTTAATTGTACCCTCCGCGCAAGGCAGGGGACACTCACACAGCCGTGACAGCCCGCATTCTCCAATTAATTCCTCGCTAGCAAATTATTAATTAAACCCAATTCTTCGCATTGCTGTGAAAGCAAATGAATGGTAAATCATTATGATAGTAATTGCACGTTGCAGTAATGGTAAAACTGGTCATTAGTGCTCATATTTTATGTATGTATGAAACTCTGTTCTCGAGACCTTGAAGCAGTGTTAACCACAGTGAAATAAAAACAGACGCTGAGGTGGCAGCTGCGCTTGCAATGGTTTCCACACCAGTCCAGGTGTGGTGTCTTTCTATTTCCTTCTTTGTGAGTGTCACTTTAAGTTTAAGACATTGGCTGTCTGTGTGTTATTGTGCACATGCACATTATACTTGCAATGATCAGTCTTTATTTGTTAGGTAATGCTGTATTTTACTTTGAAATCAGAAAGATCAGAATAGATGTGTGCATTATTAATCATCCATAGACACACTATGTATTTAGTGCTTTATGTGAAGTTCGGCTGCATGGCAGGCAGGGTGAGGACCCAAATGCAAGAGCTTGAGGAATGTCATAAACTTAAAGCAGCTTTAATTTTGAGCTCTTTCTCTAACACACACACAAATACATGGAGTAACTGAACAGGTGGAAATAACCCAGAAACTAGGAACCTCCAGGAATCATGGAAGAAGGAAACATACACATGAGGGAGCGCACAACAAAGGATGAGGAGAGACTGAGACAACAAATACAAACACACAGGATGACGAGGGAACGGGCAACAGGTGGGAGAGCAGCTAAAACTAATCACAGATGAAGAGACAAGGGAAGTAGAACTAAACCCAAAGCACGTGAAACAAGAGACTGTCAAAATATGACGGGAAGAGAGCTACAGCTGAATACAGAGACAAGGTTAAAAACTCAATGCACAAAAGCTAAACACAGAGACGAGGAATAAGGCAAGTCACAGAGATACAAGAGAGGCAGGAATAAACAGGAATAAAGCACCAAGCAATCCGACACCAGGAGCAGAACTAGTTACGAAACTAAAACCTGAAACTGTAAGAAGCATTATCAGAAATTAAAAACTAGAGAACACCTAAATGTCCCCAAACACTCAAAACCTTTGGCCCAAGACCCAGGGACAATCACACCTTGTGCATGCAGACTGTTACTATAGCTGAGGGCCACGGGGGAGCAAGGTGGCAGCTGTCCAGAAATTTGACAAAACAATTGTTAAGGCAATGATAGCCCTTAGGGCTATGACTCTTGCCACTGCTGGAACAGTCATGTCTGCATTTTTTTGCATACCCACCCAAAACCCTTCACTCTGTATTGCGAAAACACCAACACAAATGGACAGAAAAGCAGGAACGTGATTTAGACTGTCAAAGAGGCTGAGATCCCTGAGACCTCCCACAGGACTGGGACTTAATATCCAGCTCTGTGATAGCTGGTAACGTATGGAGTTCAGAAATAAATATATCTGTGATTGTGCCGATGGTAATTTTGCTTAACGTGCAGCCTTATAAATGTAATAAAATGAGTAAGAGTAATCATTCTGTAATGATTCTGAATGAGAGAACTTTAACGATGTTATAAACAGAAGGTCACTCAAGGATCATGATCTTTAGAAAGCAGTGGAAAATAGGAAGTAATCACAGTGCAACTGGAGTCATGCTGATAAAGAATGATCTCAGGAAGAGTGGTGAAATAAAAAACTTAGCATCAGGCCTTTTTGTGGTTAGAGTAGCACAGAGCGCTATAAAAACGTATAGCCTTATGTGGCTTTGCTAATAGTTAATCATGTAAATTCTGATATAATGTTAAGAAATGAGCTGTGCAGGTCTGTCTGGATGAAGGGGAAGTGCAGTAAGTCATGAAAGTATGAGTGTATACATATATGTGTGCATGTGTGGGACAGTGTGGAAAGATGTGTGACCTACAAGTAAAGGAGGGGACAAACTCCAGGAAGACCTGTCACCACCAGTAACAAATAATATGAAACATGGTGACTTTTTCTGACACATATTTAGACTTGACTTTGATAAGTAAGGATTTAAAGCTTCTTCTTCTTGTGGTTGTCCCTTACAGGGGTTGCCACAGCATAAATTATGAACTTAAAACTAATACGTATACGTTATAAGGAAGGAGTGGAATGGGTTTTAACATGCAAATAAACTGTGCCCTGATTTAATGTCCCGTAATCTGGTCCAGAATTAATGGGCTGCTGCTTAAATCCCCAAATGCCAATGCACAGTATCAGCAATAAATTTGTGAAATATTAGAATTTCTCAAACTCTTCTTCTTTTCGGCTGCTCCCATTAGGGGTTGCCACAGCAGGTCATCTGCCCCCCCATCTCTCTGCATGTCCTCCTTCACTACATCCATGAGTCTTCTCTGAGGTCCTCCTTTTTTTCCTCATGCCTGGCAGCTCCATGTGGAGAATTTCTCAAGAACAAAGACAGTGTCAGTGTGAGGTCTTGTGTCAGTGGTCCCTATCTGTTGGTGGGGTGCGCTGAGCTTTTTCAGTTCAAATGCTAATAATCAAACATAGGATGTTCCTTACAATAAAGTGGAAGCAGTCAAGACCAAGTTTAGCTCTGAGTCTGTGTTTTCTGGTCTTGGCCTCAGCAGAAGATTTGAAAGTCAAACAGCCTTTAATGGAACCTTTAGAAGCGCTAAAATTGGATTTAACGGTGCCATCTCGGGACATCTTTGATGCCAAAGGTGCATGAATGGAATTGTGAAGACCCATAATGAGGTTGCTTTAAGAATAACTTGTAAAATACTATAAATGTAGACGCATCTTTCAGAGCTCTATAAACAAAGACAGAGAGACCCAACTGTGTCCCATCACAATCTGGCCCTTAATTGTCAGTATGTGCTGACAGGCATATGTTCTGGTCACTTTATGTGGAAAGCCCTGTCAGAGGATCCATCTGTGTGTGTGTTTGTGTCTGTGTGTGTGTGTGTGTTGTATCCAACTATGTGTATGTGGCATTCACCATATGTGCATGCTTCATCTAAGTGTTTGACAAGTGCTCCAAGGCGAATGTTGACACTTGGATTAGAGATGGGGCGGAGGGATGGGAAAGGACTTGGATGTGAAGACTGCATTACTTTCCAAGGACAGGAGTGGAAATGAATGATAAGGTGGAGTGGGGGGGCGGGGGCGGGAGTGGCACACTGCAGGCGGCTGGCTTTGGCCTACTCTGCATGGTCAGGGATTTGAAGGCCTAAAAAAGACTGCCACGCTCAGAGATTCTTGCCCTGAGCTGCCTGACTCCGATCTTCTCAGCTGTTTTTT
>VUQJ01045800.1:57252-75666 GCA_015108635.1 Andinoacara biseriatus
CCCTTTCACGCTCAGGCAATCGTGGACTTCATGTCAGAGCAATATTGCAGCTTAGCAATGAGATGCCAGATAAATGGGTGTATCAGGAGTGTTGTCATCCACCCTTGCAAGCGTGTATGTTTCCTAGACTTGATGGGAAAGCTGAGGTGATAATTATAAATGTTTGCAGAAGGAATTACAGTTCCCAGTGGGAGGATGAACGAAGATAACTGTTCTTAAGTGTGCACCGCTACGAAGGCAGAGCAAAACCGGTGACATTTATATTCACCTAGGTGAGCTGTTGATAAAATTCATAGCTACAACAGTGAAATGATGATAATATTGACTGAGTGTCCCATCAGCTGCAGAGAAAGTCAGTTAGACTTGAGAACCTGCAGTTAGGAGCAGACTAGTCTTAACCGTTCAATGTCAAGGACATGAAACATGCAGAGTGAGTTGCAAATTATTATCAGCTTATGGATGACTGCATCAAAAGATGAATGCTTGTTAAATAATGTAGATCATAAAGTGATTTAAGGTCCTATTAACAGGCGAAACCACTGCAGTTCACAGTGTTACCTCGCTGCTTTGATTCTCATCAGGCCACCGAGGCCAGCCATCACTGTCATTTTCCTCATGAAGGGTAATGGGATCAACCATTTGACCTTTACTTACACTATAACTTTATTAGCATCCATGGCATTGAGCCATATTTTCAGACTTTTCTCTTATACACAGCAGGATGGGTTATACAGAGTGAACGCACCAGCTTTGCTTTGTAAAGGTACAGTAATTGTACAGCACTATTGTACCTGTATGTTTTCACATATGATGATGTTCTTTCCTGTGGCATTTCTGGCCTGGACCCCAGTTCCCAATACTAAGAAACTTAACTTAAAAGTGCTTCTAAAACTGAAATGATCTTTGCTAGCGCAATAATTTATTCTAGATTTACTAGAGTGACTCTGCAATGATTTACAGTTAAAAATAAAATGTCTCTTACTGGCTCTTGATGCAGTCTGAAACAAGATATTTAAGCTACATCTCACCTACCTTTAGGTAAGCTTTCTTCTGATTAGCTGCCCCTCGCAAACAAAAGGTTTGAATAGTAGGCGGTTGGAGCTTCTGTGCTCACAGCCCAGCATCTGACAACATACAGACACACACAAGAAAAGCATAGCAGGCCCCTTTTAATAGGGAGTCCAGATGCTTGCCAACAAACAGCATGCATTTTTATTAACCCTGTAACTTGTGTTAAAATGCACACATTTAAGTCTGCCTTTCTGCCCATCAGGAACATGAAAGTTTATGCGCTCATACAGTACAAAAAACTGATGGGTACAACTGACTTGCATGAGGCAAACAAAGATATAATCAGTAAACCAATGGATGGATTTGTCCTGTGACCACTTCTGTGAAAGTTCATTCAAACAAGGCGAGTCTTTCAACAATGACAAAAAAAGAAAGAAGGCAAAACATATGTGCTTCTAATTGCAGCAGAACCATATGGGTGCATATGTATACAATTTAAGTGCTACTGCGTGATATAATCACCTTTAAAACTTAGCTCAGAGATACAGCTTCTAATGCACTGGTGAGGAAACTTGTGTGCAAGCTTGTTTTCCTCATCTGAAATGATTCTGAACTCGTCTGCTGCACTCTTAACCTCGCCGAGCCTTGATAGAGTGCAGCATGCCAATGTGTTGACACTCTTGTGGCCGTGCTGAGAAATCCCAATCACACCCAATATCAACACACAGCTACTGCTGCAAGTCACGTCGACCCCTTATAACTACAAAAAATTTATACTGCGTGACTGCCAACTCCAAAACGTGGTCCAAGCGTACACACAGACAACACACGCAGAGACTGACGACAATTTTGACCAATTTACCAGACACGAGCATCATAGCACAAAGACACGCAGTATTGTGCATGCACTGTGTTCCCATGCCTTGAGTTTGACCATTGTCAGAGTATAATGACTGTATGGATTTGAATTAAGCGTATAGAGGCCCTCGTCATGCTTATCAATATGAATCTGGAACCAGTACAAGAGCCAAGATGGGTCAGATCCTTCCCTCCTGTGCTTGTTTAGTGAGCACAGCCGTTAATGTTATCAGCACAAGAGATGCTAGCTCTCTTATCAGGACTAGTTTTCACCTGTCTAAAAGGATTCAGGTTGGCTGTGGTTTCACCAGAATTTCATTCAAGCACGCAGGCACACACACACATACACACACACAGTGAGGCACAGCGCAGAAGACACTGCAGGAAGTACTGCAGGAAACGTAGCAGCAGGAAAAAGAAAGAAAGAAGAATGAAAAAAACAGGACTTTTATTTATTTAGTCAATAAACGTCACATATGTATGAAGGGTTTTGTTGTGATTTAGATTAAAAGCAGACCCAAATGCAGACAAAGAGACCGACTAAATGAAAAGTGATCTTTATTAAAAGCTGATAAATAAAAGCCCAAAAGTGGCAACATAAAAAAAGGTAACTTTTCCAAAAATACAGAATTTCAAAAGAAAATACACAAAAAGAACAAACAAAAACAAAACAAGCAAGCCACAGAGGAAAAATCAGAATTATGAATAGTGAAACATGAGGGAAACAGGAGATGAATCAGCAGACAAAGGTGAAAAAACAGACAATCAAACAGAGAAAAATAATGTAGACATGACTATTTATACACAAAAGGCTGATTAGGGAGATGCAAATAGGAGGGAAATGAGGCATAGCTGGCATGAATCAAGGCAATCACAAGAGGAAGTGAAACTCAAAGCAAAACTCAAGAAACAATGAACTAGGAAATTAAAACAGGAAATAGAGCCAGAGAGGTTGTGCTATTGTGTGTGTGTGTGTTGGGGTACTCGCATTTGCTTCTGACCTCTTGACGGAGGGGCCAAATGACAATAGAGATTAGATGGCGATGAGAACTTCAAATAATCGTTATCAACGCTCGTTAAAACCTACAATGAAGTTATTTAGAAAGCCAACACACGATACAGTTACATTTAGAGAAGTGTATGTTTTTACATCAGTCTGACACTGAGGGTGCTAACAAAGATCTTAATAAGTTTGTAATTTACTTCACTATTAAAAAAAAGGTTTGTACAGAGGCTTGAGTTGCCTCCTTTGTGGTAAATTAAGTGGTATTTAGTGTTATTGGCCAGCTGCAGCTGCACTTGCTTCAGTCCTATTTAAAAGAGGGTGATTTATGACCATATCTAAATATGTACAATTAAATTTCTGACATTCAAGGAGATGGAAATTTTCAAACCCTCTCTCTTTTACAACAACACAAACACACGTATGGGCACACACTAAAAAAAAGAGCCAGCGGGGAGACAATTCTAATTAGCGTTTAGACTGATGACCTGACTCAACAATAAGCTGAAGCTTGGTGTCAGCCTCCTACCCATAAACAGTGGTGCCAGCTGGGGGTTAAAAACAAATCGAACGTCTTGTTATTTTCCTAACTGGGCACAATTGGCAGTGCTTTCTGAGGCCAGTCATCTTGGCGTGTGTTAAATTAGTCCTATTGACAGCGTGTTTACCCTCTCATTCCAATCACCGCAGGCACAACTTTGGAGTCGAGGCTTAGATTTGTGATTACATGTTTGAAATAAAAGCACAGAAAACAGGGCTCAGGAGGGACAATACAGCAGCAGCACTTTAAAATGACTGCAACACCAAAACAACGATGCCATTCTGTTGTTGTTGTTTTTTTGTTTTGTTTTTTTATTCAGTTAGAATTGAATTTATCTCTCCCTTGTTCGTTTATAAATTGCTAGAGCCACCATTGTTCGCTGAATATGGCTAAATTATGGCGATGGCACGCCAGAAACAGAAAGCCATTGTTCTGATAAAAGCAACAAATGAATTTGTAGAAAAGTTTGTCTTCCAGCACACACAGTGAAGTGATACCATCTTAATTGGTGAGCTAATAGGCTCTAATTGGACTAAATAAGATTATGAGTTCCTCTGACACGTGTAAACGTCAACTGGACTTTCCAAAATGTCCGACCATAACCAAATTTTAAAAAAGGCTGCAGCAGAGAGTGAGCCACATTGCCAAGTGTGAACACTTCATTTCACACCGATGCCGGCATGATTAACAAACTGCAGGTGGTCGACTTTGATAACGCCGCGATGCATGATGGGAGACAGACCCTCTAACATGGTTAAAAGGCAGAAAGTGGGGAGGAAATAGAGACTAAAGTGGGCCGGAAAGGAGAAGCTTCTAAAGGTAAAAGGCAAGCTGTAAAAGCTGTTGTCAAGGCTTTTAGAGCCATGTTATTTGGACTACTTAGACCAAAATACTCCGCATGGCAGACTGCGATGCGGACAGAAATCCCATTCATGCCAGCAGAGGGAAAGTAATGGGCAGCATTAACAAGGAAGGCCCTTAAAGTTTTCAAGATATTTATAATAAGACGGGAGACTCAAATGTGTCCCTGAAGCCATTTCCCTATTTATCTCCATACATCTGTGTGTGTGTGTGTGTGTGTGTATGTGTGTGTGTGTAAGACCCACTCTGGTCTCTGACTGACCTTGAGGACATACACAGTAAGTGAATTCAGACACCCTTTCCCTGTGGATTTTATTCATATATTCCTTCACAAACACATGCGCTCACACACGCAGAGCTCTGTTGCACTTACATAAAAACAGCTTACAACTCGGGATGTATTCACACGTGCTTTGGCTGCTGCTCTGGCATCCCAAAAGACATTCTCATATTTTGAAGCGAATATGTTTGAGCTGGCAGAGCACCAGATAACTGCATAATGTTTAGAGATGAAGAGAAAACATGACAGAGAGCATTGTTAGAGAGCTGATGTCCTTTCCTCTCACTTCTCCTCCCTCGTGCTCCTTTAAGGCTGCGGGTATTTTTGGCTCACTTGTTTGCAGCCTTCTAGGTGCAGTCTCACCCCTGACTCGATCCATATTTAGACAGATATTCAGCCACAACCAAAGGTTTTATGAGTGTGTTTTCGTATGTCATTTCATATGTCTCCCGTTGAATGATGGAAAGGTACTTTGATATGTTCAGGGCTGCAACCAAGTGAGATAAACTCTGGGTTCATGAGCACCTCCTCACACAAAAGAAATTTGACCCATCATCGAAACTGCTTCATTAGAAGGTGCTTTGATAACTGAACCTTTCATTTAAGTCCTCCAGTCTGCCAACAGTGACAAGTCTTAAAAAAACGGGAGCCTTTGAAGAAGTTACCTGTTGAAGCCCGTGGCTACACTGAACGCACAGCATTCCCAGAGCAGATGTGTAGCAGAACGTAACTTTTTAGAGGCTACCCACAATGTGCATTCTGTGTAGGGCTGTGTGAACTACAGGGAAGCCACGCTTTCATTTTGGGAATGTCCTGTGTTTTCTGCTTTTGGACACAGTACGGCACCATGAAACTTCAGGGGTTTTCACCAAGTATGTGCAGACTGCAGCAGATTGTGCAAAGTTACACAACTGGGAACTAGAAAAAAAAAATCTGATGCTAGAGTATTTTTTTAGATGTGCAGTTGTGGTCAGAAGTTTACATACACTTATCATGGGCGTGAATGTCAGGGTAATTTGGGGCTTTTAATGAGTTCTCTAAACTGTTCTTTTTCCAGGGCGGAATGACTGCACAGCATACATCTTTAATGAGCTTAAAAACAAGAACTGGGTTCACAAGTTTGAATTTTGTTTGGATAAAAGGAATTGATAAACTTGGTGGCCTTGGTGTAAGTTTATTCCCATCAACTCCAAACTGCACAAGTACTACTTAGTCTACTACACTTCCCTATATATGCATATGAAGATAACATGATAATATAATAGTGTTTCTCCAGTGATTTTAGCATTTTTCTTTATTTAGTGAGAAAATGATAGCAACTGCCATCAACTATGGATGAACCCCTTGCTTTTATTGTGAAAGTTCAGTTATCGATCATCTTTTTTTAGAAAGTGTCTTGACTCACAGACGGACAGACTCCATCTCCACTACCTCGGACTGCTGGTAGGAAAGGTAGTGCATATATACAGTACACCCACAAACACAATATAAATCTCTTGGAAACAAAACAAAACCAGCTCTTTTCCAGCACATAGAGGAGGAGGAGAGAGGAAATGTTCCAATTTACAAGCACGCACGCACACACACACACACACACACACACACACACACAAAGAACTCCTCAACACAAAACTCACAACAACAGCTAGTCTGATTGACTTTGCATTAGATCTACAATCCCTACAAAGTTGAAAATATCCCCAAACCTTTCCACACTTTCACACTTTGTTCTTCAATATATATTATTCTTTTTAGTTGACGATTTGATATGTGTGTGTGTGTGTGTGTGTGTGTGTGTGTGGGTTTGCACATATCTATTAGATGGTATTGATAGAAGCCAAACGGAAATAGTTGTGGCTCTAGTGGAATTTCTTTTGAAGTAATCTTCTCATGTCACTGTGGCCTCCTACCAGAATGTTTTAATCTTTCTACGCTGCCAGAAACAATGCTCCCTTTGTCCCTGTGTCTGTAATGATCTGTGATCTATAAATCCTGGGGGTTTTTTGAAGGATTTATTTATTTATTTTCATTTTTTATGCCTCCTGTGTTCCATTTGTCTTTGCTTAATTTTGAAGTTTTGTTCCTCGTGTGGCATCCACTGTTTCTACTTCCCTCCTTTGTTCATCTTCCCGCCCTTGTTAGTGGGTGACTGAATCACCTGTTCCTTATTACCCCTCTCTCCATGGTGTGTACTCCAGTCTGTTATCATCACACTGGGTGTCAGTTAGTGCTGTTTTGTCAAAGATACTGGCACGGCTCATTTACAACACAAGGTGTCCTTTGGTGTCTGTGCACCGGGGTTATGACAGTAAGAGGGATCTGTCACTCACAGCTTTTATCAACATGCAACATCACTGAAGAACTATGTTTAAACACAAACCAAATCGCACAAACCAAATCGCACAAACCCAAACAAGTAACTGACAGCACCTAAACGACTTGTTGTCGCCTCCGCCAGAGAGGTTATGCTTTTGGTAGTGTTTGCATTCGTGTCATTCTTTCTGTCTGTAAACACGATAGCTTGAAAAGTTTTGAATGAATGCTGATAAAACTTTGTAAGGGTGCAGTGTGGGGTCATGTTAAAATCAATTAAAATTTGGCTTACATCCACCAATGTCTTCAAGGTCAGCTTAATGATTTATTGGTTAAAAATTGACAAAAAGCCTTCGAACTTAAAAACTATGATGCTTGGTGTGTATTGACAACATATAGAAATATATGTATAAAGATTTAAAATATCATATCACATATGACCTCTGACCTCTCCTTCAAGGTCCATAGATCGATCTGAAGGTCACATTCGGAGCCGGTCCTTTAAAAAAATGACCTCATAGGTCATTTGTGCAGGCATGTTTTTACGATTAGTACGTATGTCTTAAAATTAAGCGACCTCTAGGAGTCGTACACGAAACGGCATGTGAATCACATGTTCAGTTTGCTCCAGTAAATACTGAAGGCGTACAGAAATAAGGGATTTCTCAGATTTCACTGAGGACTAAATGGCATTAGAAGCCATAGGAAAACAATAAAATTTAAAATTGACTGGTTCTTTTACAGTTTATGCCCTACTTGAGCGCTTTATACAACATACCTCAGTCACGCCCATTCACACAATCACTTCAGTATCTTGCCCAAAGATACTTTGGCATGCAGCCAAAGCAGCTAAGGATTGAACCACCAACCTTCCAATTAGTGACCTGCCCTACTTCCTGAGCTACAGATGCATACTTTCATCCATCCATTCTCTTCTGCTTATCCTGTTTAGGGTCACGGGTGGGGGGCTGGAGCCTATCCCAGCTGGCATAAGGCGAGAGTACAGGTCACCAGCCTGTCACAGGGCTAATGCAGAATGACAGACAACATTCACACTCACACCTATGGGCAATTTAGAATCACCAGTTAACCTAACCCCAGTAACTGCATGTCTTTGGCCTGTGGGAGGAAAGCGGAGTACCTGGAGAAAACACCATGTCAATATCACAATATCAGGTTATGTTATCTCTTGCCCCCAAGGTGCTCTTTTTGGAAACATTTGGGTCTTATAGGAACAAACAAGTGTTGTTCGGATTGAAGGACATGTTGCGCGTTTGATCTCTGATCTCACTTTTACATTTCACATCTGCCTTTCATTCAAGTTGACCCCAGAATGTGTTTTATCTTTAAAGAAAGTATCATCAAGAGAAAGAGAACGAGCTGCGTACTTGGTTAGAAATATACTCTGGTATAATATTATATAATAAGCTCAAGAACAAAGAAAGCAAAATGATTACATACAAATACACTATTTCCTTCATAGTGAATACTGCCCAGAGAGTGATCTGCCTTAACGGAGGTTTGTGCTCTCAGAATGTTTCTTTTTTCAAACTGTGTCTATTCCCTCAGTGTTTATAAGGCCATTACTGCTCCTTCTTGTTCGGGTTGTGCTCTGTTGTTTGCCTCTGTGCATTTAGTCTGGTATCCTTGTTAGAGTAGTCTCTTTAGTGAAGGTAAATTCCAGCTCCTCTGTCTCTCGCAAAAACATGCACTAACTTACACACAGCCATAATTGGTATCCTCCTTTAATCTTGTTAATCTGTTTTCTTACTTTTTCATCTCATTTTCTCTCCTTCAGCCTTTCTACAGCCATTATCTAAATGAGCCGTTCACAACAAGCTAGTTGCAGCTCTCTCTTCATATGGCAGTGTGATTAGCTTTCATGTGAGGAAAATTCAGTGCACCACCTTATAATACTACATAGTAAAATTATAAATAAGCCACCCATAGGGTAATGCTTTATCTTTAGCTGAAGTAGAGTCCATTTCACTTTCCCGGAGGCAGGTGACATTGCCACTCATTTGCGCTGCAGGTAATGGTGTTTACTAAAGCAGGGCTGGGACACTTTACAATCACCTGTACTAGCATTACGTATTCATAAGTACAAGCAACATGATGGGAAATGTTATAGATTGTTTGAAGCATGTCCTCAATGGGATAATTGTGTGCTGAAAGCTGCAACAGGCTCAATATTTGCAATGTACTTTTTCACAAATGGCAACACTTTCCGCTAAACAGATCTACACAGAGAGCGAACAGCAGCCATCTGATGTTCAGGCTTCATAAAATACATCCAAAAATAGTCCAGTGTTATCATTTTAAACCCTGCATTAGATTGATGGTTTGTTAAATCTGATAAGCTAGACCACAGCTCATTTATCTTGACTGTCGTGTTCCTCACCATTCCTCAAAATTACAGCTCTGCTTTCATTAGATTTTTATGAAAACTGAAAAAGAATATGAACGATTCACACAATAAAGTGTCACACACCCTTAAGTTGGACTTCTGCAGCAGTTCCTGCCTTTATCTTTCCACATATTGTTATTATGTTTCTCGCAGTCCATCCGTCTGCTCTCCTGGATGATCCCCCCACCCCCCCACCCATCTCTCTGTGACCTCATGTTTCATGTCCTTGAGGCAGGAACGAAATTATATGCAGTTTATTGAGCTTCACTCCATCTTCAAACCTGATACTGCTGAATGGGCCTCTGAATAAATGAGCACTGTGCAGTGCAGAGGGAAATTATAGACATTGTAAATGACCATGGTTTGGGTCTTATCATGGCCGTGTCACCAGCCGTGCTACTGACTCTGAAACTTCAGTTTTAGTGCCTGTTATTGCTGTATTAAATGACACGCTTTACTTGGCAAGCAGCAATTAAAAATGTCTGGTAAATGTTCTGTCATCGTTTGTAATTAAATATTTAAATTCATAAATGTGTGACAAGTGACAATCAATATTTTTTAAACTACAGTCACAACTGCTTGGATGTAAAATGAGTCACTTACAGTGGCAAATTGAAGAATGTGCAGTTTTCTGTAGCTCTTTAAAGCTTTCTGCATCTTTCTGCTCTTTGTTTTAATTTTATGGCCCATTATTTTGCTGTCTGGTTCCCCTGAAAGTTCTCATAACTCAGAGTTTCTTTAGACACTTGTTTTTCCCCTTTTGAAATAATATTAAAAAAATCTCCCAAACTGATTCCACAGCACCTGCCTAGCAGTAAACAGATAAACTTATAAACTAGCGTGTGAACAAAGTGGATCACTTATCAGTTAATGAGACCGATATTTCTCTAAGGAGCTGTGGAGATGAAAAACAGCGATAAAAGGAGAGTGAATATTGGACTTTCATTCATCAGGTGGTTAGAAACATGACTCCAAATGAATGCTAATGTTGCTCCATATCTGATGGATGTATAAATATGCAACAAACAATTTGTTTCCTCTAACCTTGAAAAGGGGGGGGAAAAGTCCTAAAACAATAACCTTTCCTTTTCCACAAGCTGCATTAGCACATAAAGTAACAGCCATAAAATAATAATGACAATGCTGAGATTATAATTATTTAACATGATTAACAATTATTGAAAGAATTGTTAAAGGAAAACTTGTGAAGGTGGTGGGGACACAGGCTCATCCGGTCAAACTGTGGGGTGTTTTTGGTGGTGAAGCCCATCTTCGCTTCCCAACTGGGAACTACCAGTTGTAGATTGGTGCAGCCTTCACTGCAGGTTCACCTATGCAAACTCTGTTATGACCAGAGACAATAACAAGATGTCACCCATCAGTTTTGGACTCTGTGTTTTGCAACTTCAGCGTATTGCCTGCCACAGTGTTGGTTTCTTGAAGTGGCAGCACGGTGGCGCGGTGGTATAACAGTTGGTATAACATCTGAAAGGCCTGGATTCGATTCCCGGTCTTTCTCTCTGTGTGAAGTTTGTATGTTCTCTCCGTGTCTGCGTGGGTTTCCTTCTGTGTGTTAGGTTAACTGGCTGTGAGCGTGAATGGTTGTCTGTCTGTTTGTGTTGGCCCTGCGACTGGCTGGTGACCTGTTCACGGTGTACCCTGTCTCTCACCCCAGCCCCCCCACAACCCTGAAAAAGATAAGCAGCAGTGGATGGATGAAGTGCCGAGTTATCAACTAACTCTGGCTCAGTTAGTGCTAAATAACAAAATATTAAAACACTAGAATTTCACTCACTAAAACTGAATCGCTGGTATGTCCTCTACCACACAGCAAATATTAGTCAGATAATTAATTTAATACTCCAACGCCAACATCATACACACAGTGAAGAGGTTCAGTTTAATGATTCGAAGTCATGGAGGTGAGGGTGTAGCAGATGCTGATCGGTGTGGCCATGTCTGTAACTCCAGCATCCTGGTGTATGAGTTATAAAATATTCATCCCACTCAGATGAGGGAAGCTATCCACACAGGCCGGGCTGTAAATACGTTTTTCAGTGTTATAAAGTCTGACATTTTAAAATAGGAGTCTGTGGAGGTTGACTTGCGATACCTAAGAGCGGGGCTAATCGGGAGAAAAATAAGTTCAAGGAATGGAAAATTTTAAAAAATGAATACAAATTTTTTTAAATAAAGAGTTTGCAGTTGCTATTGCACCAACCTTCTTCATCCCTGTGTTAATGATAAAATATTTTTGAAAATTGTAGCACAAGGACAACTTTTTTTGATCCTCTGCAGGGGGGACGGAGAGAAAAAGTTATTTTGGTCAACAAGATGAAAAGACATTTTAATTTTGTCGGCCAAACTGTCTTTGGACACGGACTGAACTGAACAGTGAGTGAGTTTAAAGACAGAGATATTATTATGCTTTTCCTGATTTTCAAAGCGCCATACTTATTTATTTTCATGTAGTATGCACCACTGCACTGCTCTTCACAATAAAGCATGGCCAGCGTTCCGAGTTGCGGGGTTAGCATATGTGCAAATTATGACTAAATTAATTAATACAAATAAAAATTAAAAAGGTCGCACTGGATTATAATACAAGACAAATGAATGCAGCACAATAAATGTTTCAACTTGATCATCTTGTTTTTACAATAACTGTGAGACAAAATCTGAAGTGAAAATATGATTAACAACCCAGCCTTCCTCAGGCAATCTTAAATGTATAATGTTCCTATAAAACTACAAGGCCCTCTAGCAAACACCACAGTGTTTGTTTCAGGAGCTCACACAAAAAAGGACAGAACATCATTCATATATATATATATATATATATATATATATATATATAATACTTGCTCATCGGGAGGATTTTTTTTCTTTTTAGATCGTATATTTTTGTCTACCTTAATGTATTTTTAGGGGCACAGAGCAGAGGTGGGTTGGGAATATGATGCATGCAATGTTATATATCATGAAATGACAAATTGTGGAGTTTATCTGCAGATTTCGCTGGAGTCAACAATGTTAGTGGCACAGATTAAGGGTCCCATCCTCCCAGGACCTGAACAAAGTGGTGGTGTGTAAAGGGGTGACCAAAATACTCGTGTGGCTGATGTCATCTTTAGCTTTTTTGGTCATCAGCGGGATACAGTATCATCATTAGCAGGTGCAAAGACTGCTTGTCAACCACACTCACCCAAAGACCCTTTATGTCAAGGTCTTTAAGAGCTTTCAAAGTTCTCTGTACACTCCCCACTTCAGAGTGACTGTACAAGTATGTACACAACACCTCTATCTACCACCCACAGCCTGGCAGGCTAGCAAACCGTTGGCAAGGTCGTGTTCCCCTTCGCTGCACTCTTGTGAAAGATAAGGCATCAAAACAAAACCAGCTACACTATAACAAACGGAGAAACTTCCTGAAACAGGGGATCAATGCCCTCTGCGGCAAAAAGAGGCAGAGAGAGGGGGGTAGAGATCCTGCGTGGGGAGAGATGGTGAACAGGAGACACGAGGATAATCCAGCAACAGCTACAGTCGGCGTCCCAGGAGAAAGAGCGCAGGGAAGAGTGAAGTGGAGAAAGTCAAATAAACCTCTCGTTCTGTACTTTTCTTTTATCACCTGCCTCTCTGCCATCACCGAGTCAATCCACAATGGAGGAAGTAAGCAGATTAGCTTGTTCGCCCATCAGAAAAGGGATTACATTTACCCATTTCCTCCGTCTGAGAAAGTTGAAGCTAGATGAAAATGTGTCTGGGAGCACAAACTTTTTGACGAATCCACGAGTGATTGAGGTTCCAGGAAAAGAGGCTTTTCTGTGTCCCTGTGTCAAATTTACTTGGCGAGGAGGCAGATTTGCTCATGGGGAACATGAAAACAACCACAACTTGATAACAAATATGATCTGAGAAAGCTCCACAATGTAATTTCAGTTGTTCTCGCTCCCTCCTCTTTGAATTCATTGATCCTTCTTTCAGAAATAAAGCTTGTTTCGCACAATATTAATTAAGCCAATGTGCAGATTTAACCACAGCATGGACAGAATAATTACTGAAAAACTGATTAGGTATAAACTGACAGACAGGCTATTATTTTCCGTTAAATTCCTGCATGGAGCGCGCGATTACTCATTACATTAAACCAATTACTGGATAGAAAATTTATATATTTTTCTTAAAGCAAGCACATCTGTAATACTGATAGATCTCATTTTTCAGTCTCCAATCATTCCTTATAAACGCTCCAAAAAAATTCTTTATTTTCTGAGTTCAAATGAAATGCATTTAAATACACACATTCTAAACATAAAACTGATCCTCCTGTGAGTTCAGTACACTTTCTGTT
Source organism: Andinoacara biseriatus (assembly GCA_015108635.1). NCBI lineage: Eukaryota > Metazoa > Chordata > Actinopteri > Cichliformes > Cichlidae > Andinoacara > Andinoacara biseriatus. Next base: position 70,881 of record VUQJ01045800.1, read on the forward strand.
TAAAAGTCAGCCTCTGGTCTTTTTCTGCCTTTGATGTTAACAAGCCTTGTTAATTGCCATGGTGGAAAAACGTTGGCTCCTGTGCCTACTATCATAATTATCTGGCCTTCACCAGATTGATTCCAAAAAGAAAAAAGAACACATATCTGTGGAGGTTTCTTTGATGTATCAAAAACCTGGAGTGGGTAATAAAGAGGTTTACTGGTGCTGTTTGCAATTTTTCTGATTGGCTCAATCCATGATTGAATACAGCAGTTGTGTTCTGCTTTATTGATACTTCGTAGCTGTGTGGCAGTGGGTGGAATTGAGGGTAGTGTTTCTGTTTGAATTTAAATGATATGTGGAACAATGGGTCACAACACTCCAACAAGGAGTGAAATATGATGGAAAATTACAAATGTGCCAAAAAAAAAAAAAAAAAATCATTTTTTTTTCTTAGAACCAACGCACTGTAGTTGTTTACAAGAAGGATGTGCAAATATGCTCAATAATTAAATGGAATGTGAATGATCCCTGTAGGGAAGCTGAGCCGCTGCAGCTGCAGAGTTTAGGTTGAGAACAAAAAATAGATGTGTGAGAATAACAGATAACAAAACAGACTGTGCCATCCGTGATTAAAAGTGATTCGAGTTGACGTGTGCACTTTTTTTTGGTTTGGGGTGTAACAATCTTCATGGTTTAGTTCATACCTTTTTTTTTTTTTGTTTAACCATATGTGGGGAAAAAATGCATTTTTACCACATCTTGATGATGTGATTAGATCATGAATTAAACTACACTCCAGTCTCCTGATGTATTTCCAGGTCACCATTTTCACTGATGAAACTTTAAGCATTACAGCTTTGACCTTGCTTGCTTTAAAAGCATGCAGGCATGAACCGCCACAGCTCCATGTTGCTAATTAACATGAGCAATGTGAGAATATGGCTGACTGGCATATCGTTACATACAACAAAGCTATTTCTCAACAGCTTCTCCTCAAACTGTAAGTACATGCAAGTTATTTAGAGCAATATTAAATATGTTCCTAATAACATAATAATTAGCTAAACAGTTGCTTTTTTAAACTGCATTTTACCACAGAGTTTGGCTAGCATAGCAGAAGCTAGTTTCTAGTGACTTAAATACAGTAACAGAATGACACTTAGGTTTTCTCAGCCATGGCTGTCACATAATCCTCCTCATGTGTCCTTTTCGTAATTTTATTTTGGCAATGCATCTTGGTAAACATGAGCTACGGCTGCAAGCTATACACAGATACTGCAGTGGATTTTCATCGGTGTGACTAGCAAATGTGCAGTGCCAAGTCTTGTGTTGACCTGTATGGTCAACATTACTACAGAAGAACAGAGCTCCATTGTGGAGGTTTCCATTCCCATGCACCACACAAACCAAGGAATTTTGCAACAAAAGCTCTTTTAACATATCACCAAAAATTTCTCTCAGCCAGGATTTAAATAGAAGTCATAAAGTTTCCCAACAATCCCTTAACTAAAAATTGACAGCAAATAAACAAGTTTCTGTCTGAGGGAAACAAAATTTTATTTGTTCTTAGCCAATGAAAGTGTACAACTGAGTTTATTTCCATTGCAGCTACTTAAGTCCTGTTACTGTGAGCGAACATTTGTCCTAAGCTCATTCTACATTGTCTGGGAGGAATAAATTATATATCCACTCATCATTTTCTTCCACTTATGCTTTTTTCAGAAATTTTTATTATTTTATTTCAATTGTAATGTAAAATAAGTGATATTTAAACGTAATCTAAAGTACTGATTTATGATGTTAGGTTTTAATTGAAGACTAACTCCACTGAGTTTGCCAAAACTAGCAAATTCTCACTATAACTGCAGGACATGACCTTTAAATTGTCAAATAAGACAGTGTCGATTTTAAGCTAATAGAATAAAAAAACTTTCAGCTGCTCCCTTATTTCCCAAGGGGTTGTCACAAAGAACGGATCCACATATTATACACCAGATACCCTTCCCGACATAACCCTCCCATTTATCCAGGCCTTTCAGGGCCTTTTGGGTATTTCAGTGGGAGTACATTAACTTGTGACCCACCGGGGAACTTTCACAAACATGTTAACCACTACACCACAGAGCCACTGGCAATGGAACTAAAATAAAATTGCTATAATTGGACAATGTTACAAAAAAGCAAGTTATTAAAATATACATGAATAAACTGCTGGGTGATAATATATTAGGGAATAAGATTACTACGATTTTCAGACGCAATAAAAAAGATAACCACAATCATAGGATGGCTTAATGGAACAACAGGTGATTGCTGGCAAATGCATAAATAATGAGAGTTTTGTACTAAAGATGGAAACAGAAGTATGGCTACAAAACTAGACCTCATTGCTCAAGTTTGCAGTTGTATTCCATTTTTAACTTTAACTCCAGGAGAAATTCCCAGTGAACATTATTTGTTTTGCAGAGTACACTCACAGAGATGCAGCATCTACTGACATCAAAACCTAATGTCTCCCAACAGTGGGAACAAAGACATGAAATCCACAGATCTCTAAGACCAAACAAATCAAGCATAGAGGGAGATGAAGGGAAACAACAGGCCGTTGTGGTAATAATGCAAAGAATGAGGGAGCAGCAACAAATGGAGACAGATGAAAGTGAGCCTTCCTTTGTCATTACGCAGGCTGACACCGACGCCAGCTGAAGGACAGCACTCACACAAAGGTGTATTCAAATGTCCTGGCTTCCTTTGAAATGTGACCTCTTCGCGCAGCCAGCGGCCGATTTGTCCGCCATTTTATTCTTGCAATGTAATCTTACTTCAGTGGACCTCCTCTCTGTGCCTTAACACCTACTGGGATAAAACTGGTAACGAGGCACAACTACACTGTAGGTTCTAAAGCTGTCAAAGCTTTCTCAATCCACGTGATGAAGATGAAAACACTCTTTGAAACAATTGGAAAATGTGAGACAGATGACAATAATGTCTTTTAGAGCTGTCGTAGCAAATTCGCCAAATCCAGCCAGGTAGGAATAGGAGAGTGATTCTGTTTTTTGACAGTAGGTCGGGGGGGAAAAAAACATTGTTAATTCAAGTCTGACAAATGATTGAAGTTCAAGACCACCATCCACACACAAGGGCTGTGATTTAAAGTAAGGTGGGCTATTAAGTTGTCAGTATTCAGAAGCACTTGTCAGTTTGAGTCTCTTTGTCTACATGTTGTATGTGAGTTTATGCAGGACATTACTGGCAGGGAATGGAGGAAAGCTAGGGTTGGAACTTTCAAAGTGTCTTTTTGATTTTTGTCTTATAATAGGTCTATCCTGGACCACTCTCATGCTTCATCCTCTCTGTGATGGCATGTTTTTCAGTAGCTGTGACCAATAACAATGAACAATTAAATGGTATAAAGTCATAACATTATCCTGTATATACACTATATTGCCAAAAGTATTCACTCATCCATCTAAATCATTGAAGCCAGATGTTCCAGTCACTTTCATGGCCAAAGGTCTATAAACCCAAGCACCTAGGCATGCAGACTGCTGCTACAAACATTTGTGAAAGAATGCATCGCTCTCAAGAGCTCAGTGAATTCCAGCGTGGTAAAGTGATAGGATGCTACCTGTGCAACAAGTCCAGTCATGAAATTTCCTCACTATTAAATCATTTGTTAGTGGAATTATAACAAAGTGGAAGCAATTGGGAATGACAGCAACTCAGCCACAAAGTGATAGGCCATGTGAAATGACAGAGCAGGATCAGCACATGCTGGGGTGCATAGTGTGAGGTCACCAACTTTGCTAGGTTGCAATCTTCATGAGGCCTTCAGATTAGCTTGAGAATAGTGTGTAGAGAAGCACGATGCAAAGCCTCAGATGCAGTGATGTAAAGCACACCACCGCTGGACAATGGAGATGTGTTCTGCAGAGTGATGAATCACGCTCCTCTGTCTGGTAATCTGATGGATGAGTTTGGGTTTGGTGGTTGCCAGGAGGAAGGCACAATGCAGTCAGACGACTGCATTGTGCCAAGTATAATGTTTGTTGGAGGGCGAATTATGGTCTGGGGTTGTTTTTCAGGAGTTGGGCTCCGACGTCGTCATATTAAATGCTATGGATTAAGAATGGGATGTCACTCAGGTTCATATGTGTGTGAAGGCAGACCAGCGAATACTTTTGGCAATATTGCTATATGTGTATAATGGCCAGTGGGGAAAGTAGGCTTATTAAAATCCATTAGCTAAGTTGATTTGGATTCTTTTAAAAAAAAAAACATAAAATAGAAGCTACATCTCCAATGTTCATTCCAGCTGCACTGTGTCATGGTCCTGGGCCGGTGGCCCAGTTATTAGTCTTTTGTTTAGTTTTGGTGTTTGTTTCTGTGATCTGTGTTCCCTGTGTCCTCACATGTGTATGTTGATTCCCCTGTGCCAGTGTCTCGTGTATAGTCTGTCTGCACCCTGTTAGGTGTTTCCTGTTTTAGTTTGATAGTCTCGTGTTCCCAGTGTGTTGTGTCTAGTTGTGCTTCCTGTTTCATTAGTCTAATTTGGTCCTCCTGTTCTCCCCAGCTGTTTCCTGTTTTCCCTCGTCTTTCCGAGTGTATTTATTGTCCGCGTTTCTCTCTGTTCCTTGTTGCGTCCTCCCGTAAAGTCCCGTTTCGTCATGTGGGTTTTGTTCCCGTTTTCCCCCAGTGTCCTCAGTTTTGTATGTTATGTTTTCGTTTGTAATAAAGTCGGCTTTTGAGTTTAGTACATCTCCGGAGTTCTGCATTTGGGTCCACCCTGCTTGCCATACCG